>PVLD010028004.1:0-19984 GCA_004027595.1 Dinomys branickii
AGAGAGAGAGAGAGAGAGAGACACTGAGAGAGAGAGAGAGATGGGGGTAGGGAGAAAGCAGGAAGAAAAGGTTTGAGACAGCCTCCCTACATAGTACCTCCTGGAGTACAGTTACTTCAACTAGCCTATTAGTCTATGCAATGACATGCCAGGGCACCCAATTTGAATACAATCTCCTCCACTGAGATCAAGATTATTGTGTCCTTTTGGATTCTGCTCAAGAATAGCTCTACGAAGTTTACCTTCGTAAAGTAAAATGCAGCTACTTCAAATTATCTTAAATATCTTATGTGTTCTAACCAGTTGACTTAGTCCTACTAACAAATAAGGAAGTATATATGTGTATATGAATTAGAATCTTACCATTTGTATGCAAAATGTCAACAAGAATCAAAAGACAGACATTAAAGATTGATGACCCCAGAGCCAGGTCTGAGCTTCCTATGCCCTGGGCTCTCACAGGTTACTGGTGGTAGTTGGTGTCCTGCTTCTGCTCTGTGGCCTGACTTCAGTGTGCTTCCGCTGCTGTCTGATTCATCAGCAAAATGGGGAAGATGAAGGTCAGCCACCTTACGAAGTGACTGTCATTGCTTTTGACCATGACACCCTCCAAAACACTATCACTTGTGAGTACACTAATGTGATGTGGGGAAGAGACCTGGGTTTATGTGAAGGCTTAGGAGACCACACAGGTATAGAAACGCTGATCAAATAACGTCCCAGGTCCTAGCATTCAGAGCCATTTTAATTTCCAGAGGACTATGGGGGTGCTGACCTGGGATCTCACTAATGCACAAAATATTTGCCTGGCTAGTGATAGTGTGAAGAAAGAAGTGAAATATTAGAGACAGTGTTGCAAACACTTTACAGGGAGAATCACACAGTTCATAGTTTTTCTTTTTGTTTCTGTTTTTTATTAATAGCCCGCATTTGCACTAAACAGTGCTTACCTTCCCCCTGTGGAGGGGGCGCGTGCACTTAACAGACCTTCCCGCCTTTCCTCATGCCCTGCCCTCCCCTCCTCCCTCGCGCTCTTCGTCTCTTGATCTCCTTCCCATTAGAGACAGATCTCTCATGCTACTTCCTATTATCACGATAACAAATCATTTTCATGAACTACATTTATGCATGAGCTTATAAATAGCTTTATTATCTACTTTCAGATGCTGAACACATCTTTGAAAATGTCTTAAATTTTGTGAAAACATACCTTTCCTATTGTCTATATTGTTTTGTATTTTTAAATAAATTAGTGGTGTAAACTTTCACTTCTGTGTTCTTCAAGGCTGAGTACATTCAATTTTTGCCCCAGCGTCTCTTTGGTCTTTATTATAAGACCCTGTACATTGCTATACATTCATTCCTAAAAGTAGGTTGTAAGTTCAAAGTAGAGCAGCAGATAGCAAAGCCCTGTACTGTTTATTTTGAACACAGTGCGACGCGACACGTTATTCACCGCTCCCCCGTCCCTTTTCCCACTTCACTTTAGAGAAAGAACAGAGCGCAGAGCCTGCAGCTTTGGGACGTGGAGTAAAGGGACCTAAGTCTGGAAGAGGAAGGGAGGTCTGGGAATATGAGGTAGATTATTCAAAGCTACCAGAGAAGACAAACTCTTCTAGCAGAACCTGAAGCATGGAAGCGTAAACCTCACAGGGTTTTCATACACTTTGTGGCAGGGGTTCAATGAGTTGGGACACTTATTAAAAATGTAAGGACCTTAGTGCAACTAAGCTTTTGAGGCCTGAAAACAACGCATTTAAGGCAGCTCTGCCTCTTCTTCCCTTACAGCCCTGCAGTCAGTGTTTGGCTCTGCAGCTCGGAGAATCCTGGCTGTATCCCATCCCCACGGCTCCCGGGGCCCGCTGCCCTCCTCGCTGGACACCCTCCCCGGCTATGAGGAAGCTCTTCGCATGAGTTGCTTCACAGTGGCGGGCTGTGGACAGAAAGCCCCTGAGTTACCCCCAGCGCCTGAAGAAAGGCAGCTACCTCCGATGGAGAAGGCATCTAGAACACAGCACCCTTCGCTGTAATGGAGGGTTTAATTTGTATCTGGGGACTGAGATTTCGTCAGAGTCTACAGAGTCTTCATTCCAAGTCTTTACCCCTGACCACAAATCTTTTCTGATATGCAGCGATCTCATCAGGCACTCTAACTCTGTATTCAATGGGCAAAATTCACTACCATCAAGCCAGGAGAGCATCAGGTGTCTTGAATTCCTTCAGTCATTCAGTGTATATAAAATTCCTTCGTCACGTGATACCGACAGTTGATGCTCTCTCTGCCAGCTAGTAGAATGTGGTAAGCTTCAGGGACAAGAAATTGCAAGCATGGCCATGGGCATTAATGCACTGAACCAGGAACTTTCCTCCTGAAAGAATAACCAATTTTACAATAGATGAAACGATCATTTTAAATGTCGTGTAATACCCATGTAGTAATATAGAATACAAGGGTGAGATTGCTGGTGTAGGATACGCAGATGCCATCTAGTCTGGGTCAAATATCAGATTCTTTCTTTCACTATGGCTCTCCCCATCAGAAATATGATACTATTACATCTTCAGTTCCTCTGCCCCACACGTACACAAGCCCGTGCGTGCAAGAATACATGCATCCCTTTCAAACCCTAAAACAGTAACAGTGCTTAGCTTCTTCCTTCCTTCCTGCTTCTACCACTGAAAGCCGCAGCACGTCCACAGCAACTCACAGCAGTCTCACTGCCACCTTGTGGAGCCACAGTAGAAAATGCCTTCTCGCCTTTGGCCCCATCTGCCCATCCGGTTCTTGAGTACTAAGTGGGCAACTAAGCCTCGCTAAGATGCGTCCCTGGCATCACCCTGCTGAGCAGTGCTGAGCTAGCTGCATAACACACTACCCCCAAAGTACAGTTGGACAATTGAGGTGGGGAAAAACTACATGTCTCAGACAAGTTACTAAAATCTTCAAAGCATAGTTTTCTCACCTGTAGAATAAGGACTAAAGATACCTCCAGGATTTTTTGTGAGGAACAAAGACTCTAAATTATGTGACATAATCTGTAAAGCATTATGCAATGTCCTTGCTATCATGCTTATTGCTGTCATGTAATATTCACCTGCCTGCTATCATTCTGTTAAGAATTACGCTCTGGTTTGTCCTTTTGCCAGTCTGCCATGTTACTGTAAAGTCATACCTGACTCAGCTTTATTTTATTAATAAACATGTACTGAGATAAACAACTTAAAAGCATGTGATTCTTGTTAGTACATTCTGTGTAGATGTAGAAAATACTTGAGAAAAGTAGTTGTTTTCTAAGCAATCAGCTCCAGTTTTCAGAGGAGGCAGTACAGAAGTAGGGGTTAGCTAATGAAACACATTTTTAAGTAGCCCAGAGAAGATAATGTTCTGAGAGAGCATAATCTCGTAATCTCACTTTCTCCCTGGTTACTTGGAAACTGTGGAGACGCACGAATTGTTAATGACACCTAAGGTGGCTGCATTAGGACTCACAGGAGGAACAACTTTAACATAAAAATGTATATGGTTCTATAAAAGACTTAAGAGGCAGTCTCATAGGATCAGAAGCTGACAGTCCCAGGGCCACCAACAGAATCAGGGTGGAAGAGTTCAAAATTGCCATTTGTGGTCTGAGGCCTGGAGCATTGGGTCCGAGGTTGAAGGCTTGGAGCTCCCTGCAGTTTGGCATAAGCTGCCCTGGAAGCCCGAAGGAACTGAGATTAAGTCCTGAGCCAGTGGCAATGATAAGAGCTCCTCCTCTGAAGAAAAGAGGAAGATTTTTCTCCTTTCTCTTTTATTCTGTCCAGACTACAAACCTATTCGTTGGTGCCACCCACAACTGGGTGGCTCTCTCCACTCAGTGTGCAGCCAGGAAATCATCTACAGACACAGCCAGACCTGTGCTCAGCTGCTAGGCTTTGCTTACTCAAGTGACGTTGACATATCACAAGTAAGAGCATAGCGGCCTTACTTTATTACTGCCAAATGAGACATGACGCATTCCATAAAATATTTGAGGCATCCTTCGAGACACTACAGGCTTTAAGAAGTTAAGATGCTGGCGGGTATTTAAAGATCTTGGAAGAAATTCCGCCTATAAGGTCTTATCCTACTCTTCACACTCACCAACTCAGCTCCGATGTGTGGAATCACTTCCACCCATCTCATGTCACTCTCTCCCATTTCTCCATCCTCAGGCGGGCCTCTTCATGATCTGTTTCACATGTGGAGCCTGATGACCACTTCTTAGCTACCTGGAGTCAATTAGTCCCTCCGCTCTATCATTTTTATGATAAGGTATTAGCATGCTTTTGATCTCACTTCTTTGTCTACTTGATCAAAGATGTCTGTCAAACCACCTGAATCATTTTCACTATTGCTCTTAAGTTTCTAACTTGTGAAAACTTTCCAACTAAAGCGGATTTCTCCCCAATGCCTACACTGCTGAACAGTTCTGGAGGAAATCTGTCAGTGATGCTAACTGAGGTTAGTCTAGCATGAGGGTCTCCAGTGTTTGCCATTCCTTGCAGATTTCCTCCAGCATTTTCTGCATTCTTTTGAGTAGATATTCAGATTTCAATAGCTGTCTTCAATGATTTCAAGTCCACCATCAGTGCATTAATGGTAGGCAGGGAACTTGTTCCAGTTTAAAGAAAGAATCAAAGCTTTCAGCTAACCTCCTGCCACAAAGATACGAATATCTCTATAGATATATATCCCTTCCTCTGTCCTTTCAGGATCATTTCTCCTCTCCAGTAATCATACTTCTAATAGTGTTTTACGTTGCATTAATTCAACAGAACTTTTTCATCAGCAATTATTATTTCATAAACAATGTACCAAGAATAGTGAAGAAGCAGCTGGGTAAACATGTGCAAGGTAGATCTATTTGCCGCTTGTTCGTCTCAGAGCTTACATTGTCAGTGGGTAAAAAAAATTAGGAGCAAGTAAAAATAAAATGATGAAACTTGTAAGTACAAAGAACTAAATGCAGGCTGAAATAAGAAACAACAGGTAAGAAAGGGTGGAGAACATTGGCAAAGGTAGAGGGAAGGAAATCATTTTCAGAGATGAGAAAATATTAGGTAAGATAGAATAACAGAAAGACTGGAATAAATGTTTGTAGTCAACCAAGGAAATTGCTACAGAAAATGAAGTACAGCAAGACATGGTGGTGCACGCCTATAATTCTAGCACTTGGGAGGCTGAGACAGGAGGGTCGTTGTGAGTTTGAGACCAATGTAGGCTACAAAGTAAGCTCAAAGCCAGCCTGAACTGCATAGCGTGATCCTGTCTCAAAAAGAAAAAAAAAAAAAAAAAGACATATAGGTGGCCATGCACAAGTACAGTTGGAGTTTCTTGTAAAGCAGATACAGAGAAAGTTACTCTTTCAAGCAAGAAAGCAGGCAGTATCACAAAGACATCTGCACTGAGGGCAAACGTTTTTTGTTACCTTTTTATGTACATAACAGTTACTTGTAGAGTTCATAGAACTCTGATGATTGTCATTTGTCATAAGTGTGATGTGGCGACTTGACTTCAGTAAGAATCACCTCGCAGATTAGTAAAGCTGACATTGTATTTGGAGGTGACTGACCTGTAAGCCACAGGATGTAGAGGGAAGACTGCCTGGGATGAGTGGCCCCAGTCCATAGCCTTGTAGCCTTGGTTGGAGTAGGAAGAGAAGGTACAGGGGGCCTTTCCTCTCTTCTTCAGAGGAGCTCCAGTCTACACCACTGCCTTTTGATGTTTGTCTCGAGTTCCTTCAGCACAGACGCTGAGCCTTCCAACCTTGACCCTTTGGCTTTCTGACACAGACTCACACTGGGCTCTGCAGTGAGCTCTAACCTCAAGCTCTGAGTTGATCCAATCATCTGGTCCTTCAGCACATAGACAGCCATTCCTCACTTTTTCACAACTGAGTCCATAGGTGGCCACTGTAAGCCTACCTAGTAAACTCACGTTTTATATTAAGTCTGTTCCTCTAGGGAACCCTAACTAATGTGTTACTGTCTTATTTATGCTATGTACATGCTTGTTGGCATTTTGGGGAATATTGCTATTTCAAAACCATTTCTTGTTTCTTTCAGGTGGTCACTGCTTCTTTGGGGCCTTCATCATATGAGAAACGTAGGAAAGAAATTTATAAAGATGAGTTCTAATCTAAATCAGGTTTCAGCTCACTGAGCTCACATCAGCTCACATTTGTGAAATCATTGAGCACAGGCCACGAGACCTAGAAATGCTGTATACCTCTGTCATGATTTGTGTCTGGATGTCCCCCCAAAGCCTCACGCTGTCATGGGATGGGCTTCTTGAATTTGTGATTGATCTATGGTCAAATGCTGGGA
Organism: Dinomys branickii; assembly: GCA_004027595.1. Lineage (NCBI taxonomy): Eukaryota > Metazoa > Chordata > Mammalia > Rodentia > Dinomyidae > Dinomys > Dinomys branickii. The sequence goes on from PVLD010028004.1 coordinate 6,349, forward strand.
TTATGGGTGTGAGTGCTACACCCGCCCTGGGGCAGGCAGCCTGCATCCAATATAAGGGACGGAAAGAGGTTGCTCTTGCTTCTACCCCCTTTTTGCTCTTGCTGCTTTTGCTGTCTTCCGCTGCCATGAACTCTTGCCCTCTGCCATGTGCCACCCTGCCTTGGAACCAGCTGAGCATGGACTGAAACCTCCACAAGTTGTGAGCTAAATAAACCTTTCCTTCCTTAATTTTAAGCATTGGGTATTTTGTCCCAGCAAACAAAGAACAGTAACTAAAACAGCCTCTATTTTCAAAATAGAAAACCAGTTGGCCAAGTATGTGCACAGTGTGTTCTGGGGGATCATTTTGGGTCTGAGACCCAACACATGATTAAAAGTGTATTATGCACAGAGGTTTCTTTATTGCACTATATATGTATGTAAAATATGTTGTTGGTTTTCTTGGCAGAACCAGGGGTCAAACTCAGGACCTTGCACTTACCAGGCAGGCACTTATGCCAGTAAGCTATATCCCCAGCCCTTGTATCTAAAATGAAGCTTTCTTCATTTAGTGGTAACTGGCAAAACATGTTACTTTGGGCTTCCCTTTTGACCCTCACACCTAACAATAGTGACGAGATGATTATGGGTACCCTGGTGACAGGGTGAGAGTAAAATGTTCCACCTCTAATACATTTCCTTGACATACTTCTAGTTAATTAGGGAAAACTCAGAGCTCTGTAGGTGCAGGAAATGGATCTAAAAACTTTCCTGTTATAAAAAGAAATATAAATCTATCTGCCTCAGTAAATAACATATGCATACAGAGGGTTGATCTCCTACTTTTCACTCTCTTCCTAGGAAGGGCGCTCCTAAAGGAAGCAGACGTGGGGCATCATGTACTTGCTCAGATATTGATCACTACAGATGGCAGGTACTGGAGACCTCGTATGTGTAGTGACCACCCTCACTTGCTAAGCAGATCCTCCCTACAGCCTCCCACAGCCTCCACCCCCTTCCTTCTCCCAGGTTCCCACAGTCCTTTAAATTCTATATAGTATCCAACCTCTTCCTCCTAGTTTGGTCCCATACCCTCATGCCTTAGATATGTAATACAATGTGTTCTTTTTCCTGTCTTTGCCTCTTATCGATGTACTGCATAGACTAACATAGCCAACTTCTCAGAGTAAATTTAAAATTCCAGCCGGGTGTGGTAGTGCACGCCTGTAATCCCAGCTCTCGGGAGGCTGAGGCAGGAGGAGCATTGTGAAGTGGAGATCAGACTGGGATACAAAGTGAGCTCAAGCTCAGCCTGAACTGCGTAGTGAGACCCTATCTCAAAAAGGTAAAAAAAAAAAAAAAAAAAAAAAAAAGAACCCATAAAATTCCCTTCCATGATTAAGGGATGTGTCATGGTTTATGTCAGCATGTCCCCCCAAAGCCTCAGGCAGTCATATGCGAGGTGTTTGGGAGGTGGCTGGATCTGTGGTGTATGACACTGGGATTAAGGATGTGTGATTATTAAATTAGTCCACTGATTGGTTCAGCATAGTTCTGGGTATGAAAAACAGGAAGGCTCACCCTAGGTGTGGGTGGAACCACCCAAAAGGCTGAAAGCCTGGGTGGGATCACAGGAAAAGGCAGGTCTGCTGCTGCTTCTGCTGCCGCCGCCTCTTGGGGCTTGGCGCCTTCTGCCTGCCCTGCCATGCCTTGGATTGTTCTTCTCCTTTGTGATGCCCTCTGTGTGCCACCTGGCCTTAGAGCCAGACACCTCTGGGCTGGAAAATTGTGAGCTGAGCAAAGTTTCCTCCTTTAACATTAAGTGGTGGGTGTTGGGTTGAGCAATGAGAAAAGTAACTAAGAGACAATGAAGTAGAGGAGAACACAGGGATTTGAGAGAGACTGTGGGCAAAGGATTATCAAGGTAGGATGATGACCCGGACAGGGAAGTGAATTAGGGAAGAGAATGAAGCTGGAATCCTAGGCCATTACTTAACTTGATGCAGAGAAGGAATAGCAATGTATTAAGATCAGGAAAACAGGAGAAGACCTAGGACAAGGAAAGTTGAAGGCAATGATTTCCAAATGTAGGGAAAAAACATTTGATTGTGAAATTCAGTCTAAGACAAGGTGTACTACACTAAGCATCAAGGAACGCTGAGATGTGCCCATGCAGTAAGTCAGTTTGTTGTGAATTAGCATGAGTGCTAGTCTCATCAAAATTAAAACTGAAGCAAGAATTTCCAAGAAAAAGCTTTAACTTAAAAGCAAGAGAAAATACTGAGACTTCTGGAAAGATGGCAAAGTTGGTGAGAAGTGGAAAGGGAACCTCCCACAGATTTGGGGTTCAGACACTGGAATAGAGCAACATGAGGAGAAAGAGGGAAGAAGATCCTGGGAACCAGCAAACATCTGAAGCAAAAATTGAAGACCATGGGGAGAGTGAAGAGAGAGAGACTTCAGTGAGGAAACAGGAGGCGGCAAACGAACCCTGACTCACTATGTGGGAGGGACAGCTCAAACCTGTGAGTGTACGGTCACAATTGGCGACCCCAAAGTCCTCTTCACAGAAACACACCAGTAGAATGGAGCAGTGGATGCAGCAGACAGCAGTGGCTGGTGAGTTATTCAGACTCAGATGCGCTCCAGCAGAGGGTGACCGGCCGGTAGCCATCTTGGAGAGTGGCTAACTGAGCTCACAGCTCAGAGAAGCTGTGGTCTGGTTGATCTAGGGGCTCCCAGTGTCAAGGTGAAGCTGCTGAACTCAAGCTGGCAGGAGGTCAGGAAGCTGAGTTGAAGCTGTCAGGAAGCACATGGAGTATTATAGGCCGAACAGATCAGATTCCAGACTCACAGCCAGAAACTACCCTAAACTTCAGCAGAACTAAAGGTGTAGATTTGCCGGTGTTATTTTTCTAGTTTCATTTATAGCAAAGGAATGATGTTGATTTTTGTGTGTTGATTTTGTATCCTGATCACAATCATTTCGTGGGAACGAGAGTCCCAGATCTATAAATAAATGACTGAGATAACGATCAACCGCACCATAGTCCACTAGTTAATTCTTAAGTGCTGGTAACCTGCTTTTCTGGGGTGCCAGCTTGACTCCCTTTGTTTAAGTGTGCCACTTTCAGCTACTTAAACCGGAGTTCTTTCCTGTATTCTTATAATAGCTTACAAAAAAACTAAATATTTAGCAATTAACCTAAGCATAGAAAGGAAAAATCCCTACAATGAAAACTATGGAGTCCTGAAAACAGAGATTGAAGAGCACATTAGAAAACACAGACACCCTTGTTCCCAAACAGGGAGAACCAAAATTGTCAAAATGGGCATATTACCAAAACCGATAGGGAGATTTAATGGAATCTCAATCAAAATCCCAACAGCGGTCTTCATAGATCTAGAAAAACATCCTGCAATTTGTACGAAACAAGAGACCCAGAACACCAAAAGCAATCCAACAGGAGCACAGCAGGAGGCAGCATAATCCCAGGTTTCTGGTTATATTACAAAGCTACAGTGATAGAACAGAATGGTATTGACATAAAAACAGAAATATAGATCAGAGGAACAGAATAGAGGCTCAGACACAACCCCAAGCACATTTAGCCATTTGATCTTTGACAAAAAGACCAAAAGCATACACTAGAGGAGAGGCAGCATCTTACTGAAATGTACCGGAAAAACTGGTTATCTACACACAAGAAGTAATCTAGACCCGTATCTCTATCTACTAAAAAACTTGAAAATGGATCAAAGACTTAAATATTAAAACAGAAACAGTGAACCTGCTTAAAAAAAATAGGTAAAGCGCTCAAAGACAAAGTTAAAGGCAAGGACTTGCTGAAAGGAACTCCAGATGCATAAGGAAGAACACCAAGAATCAGGAAATGGCATTGTACAGCATTTAAAAGTGTGACCAATTTCTAAAGAAACAAAATAATGGAGAAGTTCGTGATTTACAAACAAAACACAGCTTCTCCAGGACCTAGAATTAAGATGTGTGGAAAATAATAACTTGGTGAAGAGAAAAAAAGACATAGATCTCCCAGACTTGGGAAAGAACTGACAGGAAAATTAGAAGATACAGAGAATTGAGAGATATTGATAACAACACAGAGAAAAGAATAAAGCAAACCAGAAGCTTATCCATTTCTGCAGAGTGGAACATGTTTCCTCAGGCACACGTGACTGGATGAGAGACAGCCCTGAGTGACAATCACTGAGAGGCTATGGGCTAGACGTAGAACTGTGGGAAGGATTTTTTTGGTTGTCTTTTGGGGTTTTTTTGTCTTTTTGAGACAGTTTTGCTATGCAGTTCAGACTGACCTTGAGCTCACTTTGTAGCCCAGGCTGGCCTCAAACTCACAACGATCCTCCTGCCTCAGCCTCCCGGGTGCTGGGATTATAGGAGTGAGCCACCACTCCCAGCAGAACTCTGAGAAGTTTAAACTCAGGTTAGGAAGGTTACAGGGTCCCACCATCCGATACAAGAAGTCAAGCCTGGTGTGTGTGGCTTTCAAAAGCAGCTGAGTCTGCAAGGCCTGGCATTAGGACCCAAGTCTTCTTGAACCTTTACCCTGCTGCCTGCGTCCAGCACAGACAGGAGGTCCTATTAGTTCCCCCTTCTACAGTGTGAGCCAAGACACGCCTCAGCTCGGACATCTGCCACTGCCTGGGGTGAACAAACACAGAGGCTACGGCTACAAGGAGAGGAAGTAACACAGCAGGACGGCTCGACAGAGGCCAAAACCAAGGGGAAAGAAACAGAGGAGGAGGGGGCTTTATTCAGCTATTCCGCTACTCAGCTAAGCCACCAACGGGGGCAGAAAGGAGGTCCTCCTCCGGAAGGAAAGCTGACCAGGAGAAAACATTTACACACATCAAAAAGCCCCTGACTCAGACCCCAGCCTTGGACTGTCAGATATAACCAAGCCTTCCTTCCTATATGTCTACAAACAAAAAAGGCCATAGGGGTCTTAACCCAGTCATGGGATCCTGGCACTGTCCCACAATATACTTGTCAGAACAGACTGCAGCCCTGGCATGGTCTCCATGCTTTGGGGCGCTTCCTTCCTTCGCCTTGCTAGTGCAGTAGACTAATAAGCTGACTTTGGGAAACAATGGACCATTTGGGTACCACATTCAGTTATCACCTTAAGGACCAGAGAGGACACCACTGGTTGTCCAGTCCAAGGATGCAGTGGTATCAGGGGCTCTTATGTGAAAATCCCCGCATACCTGTAGAGACAGTAAACACTATTAGCCCGGCTCCCAGTTGAACTGGAAGACTCCCATCACGACCATAGAGTTGTGCTAAAAGGATGCAATGAACGGGATATGCAGTGGTGACTCAGCTCTGCAGCGGAGGCCTAGCGTCTGCCTATCAGAACCTCAGCCAGGAAGCGAGATCTGACAGCCTGGATGTGGGCTGTTTTGTTGGCAAAAGGCCAAATAGGTTAGCTTCTGTACTGACTACAGCATGAAAACGAGGGCTCCTAATGGCTGGGGGCCAAGAGATAAATGCTAGGAGACAGTACAGCTCCTTGACGCCATATGGGCCCCCAAGAAACGTGACTATTGTACACTGTAGGGAGCACCAGAGGACCGGAACATTACAAGCCACAGGAAACCAATCACTGCCCAGGGAAGCAAAGCAGGCTGCGATGACAGCCCCACAAAGGGTAGCCCTGGCTGTGCCTCTCATCCTGGAGTGGCCCCTCCTGGAGACCCAGATTACTCTCCAAATAAAAAGACATGGTTTTCCTGGAAATCTGGAAAATTTTTTATATTGCTGTATATATGTATTTTAAATGTTTATTTTAAAGAAAAAGAAACAATGAGCAAGAAATAAACAAACAGAATCAAAGTTCCAAAACAATATAATAGAAGGGTAACAATAGTTGATACATTGTCTATTGTTATCTTTAAAGTAGTTACTCCGAGTATGGGATATCAGCATTTAATTGTCCAAACAATGTTAGCACAGCCCTGTCTTTTCAATGAACTGAGACATTGTGTACATATATATAATCTATATATATATTTATTTATTTATTTATAAATATAAATATGCATTATACATATTTTTTCCCTTTCACTTTTCCTTTCTTTTCTCCATTCCTTTAAACCAGTTGAAATCTGGTGTCTGGGTGTGGTGGTGCACACCTGTAATCCCAGCATTTGGTAGGCTGAGGCAGGAGGATCACTGTGAATTCAAGACCACACCCCTGGGCTACAGAGCTCAAGGCCAAGGCCAGCCTAAACTGCATAGTGAGACCCTGTCTCAAAAAAGATAAAAAAAAAAAAAAAAACAGAAAAGGAAAAAAGAAAAGAAACAAAAGAAATCTGGAAATAGTGGATGTTCTCTGGTGGGAGACTTGCCATCCTGAGATGATGGGCCCTAGGTTTAGGAGACAAGTGACGCACATGGGAGAGATGACCCCAGAGACACTACTAAGATGCCATTGCTCTGTGCCATGGCCTACAGCCTTCACCGAGCTATTTGTAAACAGTGCCTAACACATGCTCAAAACAATTGGAGATAAGGGCTCGCTCAGGCCCTGGATAGTCAAGAAACGGGTGCCACCCTCATGAAAACTTGCTTGCAAACTTCTCTGAACTGCCTCATGCAGGAGGCTATCAATATAAGTTGGTGTTTGTCTACTCTTTCTTAGGATGCACAGATGCTTCCCTACCTCAAACAGAAAAGACACAGAGGTAACCAAGGTACTCCAGAGACATCCTCCTAAGATTTGGACTGCCCCTGATCTTGGGGTCAGACAATGAACCCGCATTTGTAGCAAAGATAGCCTCGGGGCTCGCCTGATATGAACTCAGCTGTTATCACGAAAAAAAGTAGTGTGCCAAACTTCTCCAGCGCCAGCGCACCCTCTTCCCCTCCAGTTCTGCCTTTATGCTGCTGGCAACAATCCTCAGGTGGGTCTTCCACACTCACCACCAGAACCATGGAAATAAGCTCGTGAGCCAAGCTACCACTGTATCGGTCACTTGTCTGTTCTGCTCACATCCCTTACTGGTACCATACTGACTCTACAAGGTGCCCACAATAGCCTCATAAGTTCCTGCGCAAGGTTCTTTTGCTTCCTCCTGACCAAATCAAAGATGGCCATTATTTTGGTAAAAAGGAAAGAGAGTTTATTCAAAGCTAGCACAGAGGAGATGGAAAGGCCCTTGTCACCCCCTCACCATGTACAGGGGTCTTTCACAGCCAGGGCAGTGGGGGAAGGAATGCAGTAAAACAGTAGCCATGTCCAGTTTTGTGTCGTGCCTTCCTGGACTGGAACCTCTCCCTCTCTGCCTAAGGTAATGACACTGAACAGTGCCACATCTGCATATTCTATCCATTTGTCCAGGCTGATGGGGGGGTTGAGGGTAGCCATTTATGCCCTCGGCCTGAGGTAGTTTGGTGAAGTCACTTGTCTCTAAAGGGAAAAAAAAATCTAACTCTTTAAGGCCCATTTTGTTGTTGTTATTGTTTTTTTGTTTTTTATTTGGGCGATTTTTTTTTTGTCTTTCTGAGACAGGGTCTCATTATGCAGCTCAGGCCGGCCTTGAGCTCACTTTGTAGCCCAGGCTGGTCTCAAACTTGCGATGATCCTTCTGCCTCAGCCTCCTGAGTGCTGGAATAACAGGCATGTCCCACCGTGCCCTGCTGTTGTTGTTTTGTGATGGGGTCTCCCTATGCAGTTCAGGCTGGCCTTGAACTCACTATGTAGCCCAAGCTGGCTTTGAACTTGTGGCAATCTTCCTGCCTGATCCTCAAGAGTGCTTGGATGACAGGTGCACACCACTACACTAGCTTGAATGTCTATTTTGCAGTAGAGGTTAGATGACTGCAAATTCTCAATTTTACTATTTTCAGGACACCATCTTCTAACTGAGCCTAGTTTTCTCATCTTATACAAAAATCGAAACTTTAGTCTATCCGCAGTTGAGAACTTACACATCAGTCAAACTTCTTCACCAGAGGAGAAGGCACACATTTCTTTCAATGAGAGAGAGAGAGAGAGAGAGAGAGAGAGAGAGAGAGAGAGAGGGAGGGAGGGAGGGAGGGAGACTGATCAAAGGAATGCAAATGGCATCCAGGTCCCTAGTCTCCAACTGTGCACTGCTTGATGGTACACACATAAAATATACTCTTAGAGGCTGGCTACCTATCTATTCTTGCTGGAGAGAGGCCATGCTTCACAGGTTGAGCCACTTCCTAGGGACAGCAAATGGCTCAGCCCGGAGCATGTCTCTGACATACAAGCAGCTCATTCCTCCTCTACCTGGCTTGCACATCCCAGGTGCAACGTTCCTCTGCGTTCATCATGGCAGGGACAGATGCCGTGCAAGCAGAGACCACTTCTATAGTTGGAACATATGAGATTTATTCAAATGAGGAATTCTCCACTGTTGAGGAGGAGGGACAGGGAGGCAGATGAAGAGTGAAGAGAGGGGGCGGACATTAGCCAGATCATAAGTACACAATTTTTTCTCCTAACAAATTTGAGTTTTATCCCAAAGACTACAGAGACCTGCTGCTCAGTGAATGATATGAAGGGAAAGGAAAAAAGATGAAACTGTGGTTTTATGACATTTCTTTGGCATTGGTAATCTCCCCTACCCTTCTGTCTAGAAGAGATGAGGACGCAGTAGAAGACCAGTTAGGAATGGGATTGAATAACAGTTGTTTTAAAGCATGTCCATGGAAGATTCAGCATTTTTTCATTGAGAGGCAGAGTCTATGCCCTCTCCCTCAAATCTGGGAGAACTTAGTGTCTGCCTTCAGGGATGAAGTGAGGCAGAAGTACTACCGAGGAACATTATTAGTCCGTTTTTCCTTTCTATAATTACCTGAGGTGATCAAGTTGTGAAGAGGAAAGGTTTGCTTTGTCTCTGGGCCAGCTGCTCTGCTGCATTTTGCTTATGGCAAGGCAACATGGTAGTAACCACACGGTGAATCATGTGCTCTCCAGGAAGCAATGAGGGTGAACAGAGGCCGGGCCTCACCATTCTCTGCCAGGGCATGCCACCAACAACCTCAAACCTCCCGCCACATCCCCTCCTTTAAAGGTTCCTCCTCCTATAAATAATGCCCCTGGCTGGGCATCAGGCTTTTCGACACAGGGACTTTAGAGGGACATTCAAATTCCAAACTAGAAAGCCAAGGAGGTGGAGAAGCACCAGGGAGCGCCAGGATCTCCTGCCAGCACGAATCTCGGAACGGGTGAGCCAAGTGAACACTGCAGCAGGATTTCTGAGTCGGGAAGAAGCTCGAACCAAGGAGATACATCTGAGTGGCATTCCTGCCTGCACGATTCCAGGGTGAGTTGATTGGGTGCCCTGACCGGTTTTTTTGAGTCGGGAAGAAGCTCCGCCCAGCAAGGGACATCCGAGCAGCTTTACTGACTGCAGGATCCCCGGGACAGAAGAGCTGGCTGGGTGCCCAGACGGGATTTGTAAGTGGGGGAGGAGCTCCACCAGGGAGGAACATCTAAGTGGCCCCCTGCCTGCAAGGTCCCTGAGGCGGTGAGCTGTTTATGCGCCCCAGCCAGATCTCGGGGTAGGGAGTAGAAGCAGAAATCTCAGCAGACAGCTTAAGGGACATTCTCCCAAAGAGAAGGAATCATTGGAGCAGCCTCTGCAGCAGACCTTTGCCTGCTGAACTGCCTGGGGAATTTATAGCTCCACATTTTGAATCTGATACCCAAAAATGGGAAAACAGAGGAACAACATGCAGTCTCAAAACTCAACCCCACCCAGAACAAGTTTTGAATGTGAGGATACAGGGGAACCAGGAAGCCACACACCTGCAGTTATGAAACGATTGCATCCGAAATGAAACAACTCCAACAGGCCATCAAAGAGCTTAAAGCAGAAATAAGCCACATACCCGCAATGATCTCTCAGACAAAAAACGAGCTGAAAACAATAATGGAAGAAATGTTCCATACACATAGAGAAGAAATAGATAAAAGATTAGAAGAAAATAGGAAACAAATGGAAACGTTACAAGAGCAATTTAGGAGTGAATTACCAAAAATGAAACAGGTCCAAAGAGAATGGCAGGATTTGAGAACTTACAATGAAAGCTTGCAAAACCGCTTAAATGAAACCGAAGATAGAATTTCAGAACTTGAAGACAGCATGGCAGCTTATGAGCGTGAAAGAAAGAATCTCGTAATATCATCAAAGACACAAGAAAAGTCAATCCAACAGCTCCAAGATGAGGCAAAACGTAACAATATTCGAGTTATAGGAGTGAGTGAAACAGCAGGAGACCACACAAACGATAGAAAAAGAATATTTGCTGAAATAATAGCAGAAAATTTCCCAAACAAGGTAAAAGATACTGAAGTTCAGTTAAGTGAGGCATATAGAACCCCAACGATCCATAACCCAAAGAAAAACACACAGAGACATATAATAGTCAAGATCCCAGATATCCAGCAAAAGAACACAATATTAAAAGCTGCTACAGAAATGAAACAGATCACCTATAAAGGAAAGCCCATCAGAATTACAGCAGATTTCTCAACAGAAACCATGAAATCAAGAAGAGCTTGGAGCGAGACACTACAGATTCTGAGACAAAACAACTTCCAACCCAGACTGATGTATCCTGCAAAACTATCCCTCAAATTCAATGGAGAAATAAAATATTTCCACGACAAAGAACAACTGAAGAACTTCATGAGTGCCAAACCAGCATTGCAAAAAGCACTAAAAGATATTCTAGATAGAGAAAAAGGAGACAATTCCAAGAACAACAATAGAAATAACGCCCTAAACAACAAGCAAGTAAACAGTCAGCAAAAGAAGGAAAACAACAAGTAAATAACATGACTACAATAAGCCAACACATAACCATGATAACCATTAATGTAAATGGCCTCAACTCAAAAGTCAAAAGGAAAAGATTGGAAGAGTGGATTAAGGAACACAATCCAACGATATGCTGTATACAGGAAACACATTTTACTCAAAAGGAAATCCACAGGTTGAAAGTTAAAGGTTGGAAAACAATTCTCCATGAAACAGGTCCCCAGAAAAAAGCAGACAATGTAAACTTCAAACCAGAAACAATCAAAAGAGATAAAGAAGGGCATTACATACTAGCTAGGGGAAAGTTGCAAGAGGAAGAGATAACAATCCTAAACATTTATGCACCAAACAATGGAGCACCTAACTTTACAAGTCAAATCATAACAGACGTAAAAAATCAAATAACTAATAACACTATCGTAATAGGGGACCTAAACACCCCTCTGATGCAAAGAGACAGGTCAACTGGACAGAAACTCAGCAAAGAAATAACACACCTGAACCAAAACTGAGAACAAATGGACTTAATAGATGTATACAGAGTGTTCCACCACACAACATCAGAATACACATTTTTCTCAGCTGCACATGGGTCTTTCTCCAAAATAGACCACATTCTAGCCCATAGGGCATATCTACCTAAATGCAAAAGAATTGAAATTATTCCATGCATATTATAGGACCACAGTGCAATAAAATTGGAAATTAATGACAAAGAGAACTCCAAAAACCACATAAACAAGTGGAAATTAGACAACAACCTCCTGAATAACCAGTGGGTCACACAAGAAGTTAAAGAAGAAATTAAAAAATACCTACAAATAAATGAAAACGCAAAAACAACCTACCGGAATCTGTGGGATGCAATGAAAGCAGTCCTCAGAGGGAAATTTATAGCAATGAAAGCATATACAAAGAAAATAGAAAGAGAGCAAATAAATAACCTAATGATACACCTCAAACTCTTAGAAAAAGAGCAACAAGCCAAACCAAGAGCCCAAAGAAGGGAGGAGATTATAAAAGTCAGGGCAGAAATTAATGTAATTGAGATGAAGAAAACTCTACAAAAAATTAGTGAATCAAAAAGTTGGTTCTCTGAAAGAATAAATAAAATTGATAAACCCCTAGCCAACCTTATTGAAAAAAGAAGGGAAAGATCTCAAATTCATGCAATAAGGAATGAAAAGGATGAAGTCACTACAGATCCCAAAGAAATACAAAAGATCATTAATACCTACTTTGAAAATCTGTATTCCCATAGGATAGGAAATACAGAAGAAATGGACAGATTCCTAGAAAGGTACAAATTGCCAAAATTGAATCAGGAAGACGTAAAAATCCTGAACAACACAATATCAATTAATGAGATTGAAAACATTAAAAACTTACCAACAAAGAAAAGCCCAGGCCCTGATGGATTCACAGCAGAATTCTATAAAACATTTAGAGAAGATCTAATGCCAACACTCCTCAAATTCTTCAATGAAATCGAAAAGGAAGCAACTCTCCCCAACACATTTCTGGAGGCAAGTATTATACTGATACCAAAACCAGAGAGAGACCCAACCAAGAAAGAGAGCTACAGGCCAATCTCGCTAATGAACATAGATGCAAAAATACTCAACAAAATACTGGCAAATAGATTACAGCGAATCATAAGGAAAATTATACACCATGACCAGGTAGGATTCATTCCAGGAATGCAGGGATGGTTCAATATTCGCAAATCAAATAATGTAATACACTATATTAATACAGTCAAAGACAAAAAGCACATGATCATCTCAATAGATGCACAGAAGGCTTTCGATAAAGTCCAACATACATTCATGTTAAAAACCTTAGAAAAAATAGGAATAGATGGCCTCTACCTCAATTTGATCAAAGCCATCTACAACAAACCAACAGCCAACATCATACTAAATGGACATAAACTGAAAACTTTCACTTTTAAGTCAGGAACAAGACAAGGATGTCCATTGTCACCACTCCTATTCAACATAGTTCTGGAAGCATTAGCTAGAGCAATCAGACAAGAGAGAGAAATAAAAGGAATAAGGATAGGAAAGGAAGAAGTCAAACTATCACTATTTGCAGATGACATGATGCTATACATGGAGGACCGCAAAAACTCCACAAGAAAACTCCGGGAATTAATTGACAAATTCAGCAGCATACCCGGATACAAAGTCAACACCCCAAAATCAATAGCATTCCTATACACGAACAACAAACAGACTGAGAGAGAAATTGAGGAAACCATACCCTTTACAACAGCAACCAAGAAATTGAAATACTTAGGAATCAATCTAACAAAGAGTGTGAAAGATTTATTCAGTGAAAACTACAGTATTCTGAAAAAGAAGATCGAAGAGGATTTCAATAAATGGAAAAACACACCCTGCTCATGGTTAGGAAGAACTACCATTGTAAAAATGGCCATACTACCAAAACTGTTGTACAGATTCAATGCAATCCCCATTAAACTACCGTTAGCATACCTCACAGATCTAGGGAAAATATGCCTCAAATTCATCTGGAACCAGAAGAGACCCAGAATAGCAAAAGCAATCCTGGGCAATAAGGACAAGTCAGGTGGAATCACAATCCCTGACCTGAAAATATACTACAAAGCTACTGTAATAAAATCAACCTGGTACTGGCTAAAAAACAGACCTGAGGATCAATGGAACAGACTGGAAGATGCAACCATAACGAAAAACCCACTCAGCTACCTAATATTTGACAAAGGGGTCAACCAAACCCACTGGAAAAAAGAAGGCCTGTTTAATAAATGGTGCTGGAAAAACTGGCTTGCCTC
>PVLD010028005.1:0-19993 GCA_004027595.1 Dinomys branickii
GGCATTTGGGTTGTTTCGAAGATTTAAGTATAACAAATTGCATTGCTATAAACATGGGTGCACATATATAACATCCCAGTGGTATTACATTTTTAACTCTTCTGGGAAAATACCCAGAAGGGGAATAACTGGGTTAAGTGGGACTTATACAATCCTAGTTTTGTGAGGAATCTCCAAATTGATATCCACAGTGGTTTCACCAATCTACGCTCCCACAAACAATGCAGTAGGGTTCCTTTTCCCCACAGCCATTCCAGCATTTGTTATTAGTTGATTTCTTCATGATAGCCATTCTTTCTGAGGTGACATGGAATCTCAGTGTTGTTTTAATCTGCATTTCTCAAATGACTAATGATATTGAACATTTTTCATGTATTTATTTGCCATCAGTATTTCTTCATCTGAGAAATATGTGTTCAGTTCAGATGCCCACTTTTGGTTTGAGTCCTTGAATTTTGGGGCCTTTTAAAAATTATTTATATATTCTAGATAGAAGTTCTTTGTTTGAAGGGCAATTGTCTAAATGTTTTTCCAAATCTGTGGGTTTTCTTCTTCTCTGTTGGTGATTACTTTTGATGTGCAAAATGTTTCAATAAGATAAGAACTCAGTTATTGGGACAACATATTGTAAAGTGGTAAAACCAATAATTTTAGAAAGAAAATATTAAATGTTAGCATTTATAATTCAGATGATCTGAACATTTTATACCAAGGTGGAATTATTTTTGCAATTTAGTGCCTTCTCAATTTTTAAAAATTTCTAACGATAACAAATCTCATATTCTGGCTAAGACCTTGAATGTAAATCCAGCTTCCTCTTCATTATTATAGTTTGGTTGTCATGTCAGATATTTAACTACATTTCTGTGGCTTTATTGTAGGATTGTGTGGAATTTATGTTTCTTGCATTTGTGGATAACCAATATGCATAATTGATAAATATAATATTTATAGATAAATGATTATTAATTATAGTTCTATGATATCACTTTCATTCTTCTGTTCTATACCATGTATAAGATCTAATAGAGCTAACTTATTACTCACATTTTTATCTGTCCTGAGTACAATATACATTCTCTATAGGTCTATTTAAATTGTGCATTATCTTCTACCTTCCAATAAGAAGTAAACAGTGAAAATTGATTTGGGACTCTATTCTATATTACTTGGAATCTTACAGTTAAGAGATGAAAATTTAGCTCTTCTGAGGGTATTTAGATACCATTTAGGGATTTTCTTATACAGATCTATATTCCCCTTGGTAATTGAGTACTAATGATAGAAGAAAGTTTACTAGATTATATCCGAAATTATTATTATTATTATTTTTTTTTGGCGGTACTGGGGATCGAACTCAGGACCCTGCGCTTGCTAGGCAGGCGCTTATTCCACTGAGCTATATCCCCAGCCCTATATCCGAAATTATTACATTGGTATACAAATCTTAATATCCTGTGACACATAATGCATATATAAAATGTCAGTACTACTCGTGAACTCTAGGTATACATTTTGTGTACTACACACATACACACACACACACACACACACACACACACAAACATACACAAATACTAAATAATTCAGCACCAGGACGAAATTTATGTATACCAAAAAAATTCATGGACATAATCACTAAAATAGCAATATACAACTGAGCCATGACGATCATGTAGTATAAATATGAGTGACAGTCGCATTTCTATAAAAGAAAATACAAAGGGTAAAAAACATAGGTTACATTTCAGTGAACAAAAATTTTCACTGTGATTCTCAAAGTAGTTTTGGCTTCCAGGAAGTCATTTTCCTTTCTTTTTCTACTTTCTAGTCAGACAGTAGCCTGCTAGGTATATAGCCACGCTTATCTTGAAGAAGATAGGGCTTCTACACTAATAAAGATTGTGATGAAATTAGGTGATAGAGTAGAATCACAGGTTATAATATTTTGTTTTGACATGTTTCTACCCGTGCACGGTTTGACAGAAAACACATAATCTTCAGAAGCATGTGCTCTTAGTAGTTTATCTCTTAAAATTGGAAAATTATTCTTCCTCCAAATCCCAAAGGATGAACTATGAATATATTCTTTTTCTTTTTATTCTATCGCTTGTTAGACCCATGAAATTTTCTCTCAAGATAGCATACTGAGTGTTCTTTGAACCTTGGGGCAAATACATTTCTCTTTTTACCCTCATATTTCTCCCAGTGTTGGAGATACATAGCAGAGATTAGCAAATGTTTTCTTCTAAGCAAGCAGACAGTAAATAAGTTAAAATTATTGTGCTATATGGTTTTTATTTCTACTCAAATCTGCCTTTATTTTGTAAAGCAGCAGTAGACATTATATAAAGGAATGACTATGTCAGTGTTCCAATTACATTTGTGCATAGGTAGAAACATGTCAAAACAAAGTATGATAACTGATGATTCTACTCTATCATCTAATTTCATCGCAATCCTTCTTAGTGTGGAAGCCCTATCTTCTTCAAGATAAGCATAGCTATGTACCTAATAGCCTACTTTATGACTAGAAGGTAGATAAAGAGAGGAAAATAACTTCCCTGAAGGCAAAAGTTACTCCCTATATAGTTCAGGATGGCCTTGTACTCACTGTGTAGCACATGCTGGGCTTGATACCATGGCAATCTTCTTGCCTCAGCTCTCTGAATGCCAGGATTACAGACATGAGCCACCATACCTAGCTTCGATAACATTTCTATGTATTACAAAATATTCTTCCTTTTATTATTTTATAACATTTAATAATGAAAAAACTAACAAAAATTCATAGCTTCCATTCAGGCTTCATGTTTTCAGGAGTCATAAAATGCTTACCTTGTGTTTCTGACAGATTGTCGTTTCTTGCACAAATAAAATTATAAATAAAATTATACTGAAAATGGAAGACAGGCAGTGACTTTGTTCTTATTTTCAACAAGGCAGTGTACATTGTTCACACATACATGTGCCCCTGCATACACAACACAATTAGATGCTGCTACATTTTGTATTTGGAACGTTCCTCTAAGACTCATTGGTTGAAAGTTTAGTTCTTAGCTTTGTGCTGTTGTGTGGTAGTGTAAACTTCATGTGGGGCCTATTGGGAAATCTTTGGTCAGTGTAGTAATTTCTCTGAAGATGATGGTGAGATCCAACACATTCCACTTTCTTTCATTTTTACTTTCTAGGCATCATGTGAGTAGCTTTGCTCAGCTCTGTTATTTTGCCTCTTCACAGGCCCAAAAGCAGTATCATGGACTGCAACCTCTGAAGCACTGTGAACCAGTGTAAATCTTTTCTCCTTATAAGTTGATTATCTCAGGAATCAGTTACAATAACAAAAACAATTAACAAATATATTCTATGTTCAGAGGCAAGGTGTATATTAATAAAATTAGTTTTTAACAAATTTATGGGAACATATGCATTTGACCAAATGTTTTCCAATGCCAATTAGCTAGCTATATTGACTACTCAAAATGAGAAGGCTATTACTGGGACCATTTTTGGAATATTCTATTTGAAATTGATAAGCAGTTAACAGTGTTTTTGACTCTGTGTATTCTGGTACATTTATTTAGAAAACTGGAAATTTACCTTTATAACAATGCCCTAAATGATGAACACTAAGGGAACTGAACTCCACTTCAAATTTTGAGTTACTGACATTGATTTGTTTTTTTAACAAATGTCTTAGTTTGTTATTTTAACACAAAAATATAACTACATGCATTTATTTACATATTTTAATCTAATTAATACTTGAAAAAGTTTTAATATTATTTAATATTGTTTAGTCAATACCTAATGGCCGCAGATAATTCCTTTATAGTCATTTCTATGATGAACCACTTTCATTCTCTATTAGATATGATAGTAGACAGTAACAGGGAAAAACGGGTGTCAATTAGCCAGCAATATATTATTTTTACAAGGTCCACAGGAGTTTTCCCAAGTGGCATTATGAACCTGTACCAGGTCTCGGTGTACTTTTAAAACACTATACATGATTTTAGATGGAATATGGGGGGGGATAGGAAATACTGTGAATTGAATGCAGGGCATTTGCAGTTAGATACATCCTCAGAACTTTTTAAATTTTCTTTTCTGAGACAGGGTCTTGCTCTGTTGATCAAATTGGGCTTCAACATGCAATGCTCTTGCCTTGGTCTCCCAGAGTTCTTAAATTATAGTAATATGCCACCTCACTAGTTCCTAAGATAGGCTTTTATAAAATAAGTTATATGCTAGTTTAGTCATTTATGTAACATTATTTTTACCTATCTCTGGTATAATGCTAATATAAATTCATATTTTGAAGAAGTTCACATTTGAAAAATTGTGTTAAAATCCTTATGCCAACTATTTAGAAAAGAATTCTATATCTTTATTTTTCTGCATTTTATTTTTATGGAAAAATTCTTTTAGAAGCCAATTACGAAATGAATATATTTGCTAAAGCAGGACAGATGTGGAGCACAATTTTACATATAGAAAAAAATTTCTTCTTCCTATTTAAGGAAGTATCATATGTTCACAGCAGATAATTTTCTAGTATGAGGTCTTCTAGGGTAATATTATTTGCAATTTTACTGTCTCCCAAAGGAAAGCCACAGCTGGTCATCAAAAAATTCCTACAATAAATAAAACAACGCATGGACTTTATAAACACACAGGTGTTCTATGTAGTAAGTAATACATCATTATTTTTATACAAAGTGAAGAATCAAAGTATCTAAATGTTTTATAGTAGAAAGGATATGTGCTAGACTTATCTAGTATGTTGCTGGCTACGTATGTGAAGATTGACTTTTATTAAGGTACTATGAAAAGCAAGAAATTCTTCTTAGACATTAGAAGTTAAACTAGGGAGACTTCAACCTGTATTACAAAAATGGTAGAGCAAAAGTAAGCCTAGAATATGAATCTGGCTGCAACGGGCCAGTCACTCTGATTTGTCTTTTATTTGTGAGAGTAGAGATTCCATGAAATGATGTGCAGCTTTTTTTCTAATTCTTCTATTGTTGATTCTAAACATTAAATAGCTTTATTCTTCCTGTTTTTGTTAATGAAACCAATATAAATTTTCCTTATACATTAGGCAGTCATGCTATGGGAATAAAAAGTGGTGAATGATATCATTTAGAAGAAAATACCTTTGGTGCATTGTGACAATTTTTCAGATTTTGTAAGGTGCCTCAAGTTTCTCTACTTTCTCCTCTGTACACTATTGCATATTTTATATATATTAATCTTTCCAAATAAAGAAGCCAAGCAAGATACAACATTTTTCTCTTCAGAAACATTTTCCTTCACAAGAGTGATACATATGATTTTTGCCATTTTGAGACAACGTTTCACTGTGCAATTCAGGCTGGTCTTGGACTCACTTTGTAGCCCAGGATGGCCTTGAACTCACAGCAATCCTCCTGCCTCAGCCTCCTAAGTACTGAGATTACAGGTATGTTTACCATGCCCAACCTCAAAGCATTTTTATAATAAGAGTTCCTGCAAAACCAGGGCCCATATGGTGACTGTTTCTTTTTTACTAATTTATAAATTCTCTGGTATTGATCTAAATAAATAAATTATATTTGTACACAATAAGCTTGCAGAATTATGAAATATTTAAACAAAGAGGACCAAACTAGTCAATGCATATGGAAAAATGTGTTAATGAAACAGTAATAATATAATGAAAGAACTCTCTGAAAGGCTAAAACACTACCTATATTATAGATATTTTAATGAAATTATAATGCTTGTAGGTGGAAAACAATCCAAATGACTACATCTGTAGGGAAAACTGACAAAGCATAAATAAGAGATATAGTCTGGCTATTTAAATGATGACCTTGTATAACATATATTTTGACAGATTTTTGTAAATTGGTTTCACCATCAAAAATATGAATGTGCATTTACACTTGAGAAGTAATCCAAGTTATAGTCTATATATTTAAGACAGTGATGAGGTGCAAAAACTATTTTTTGTTCTACATACTTTATTGTTTGTTTATTTGGATGGAAGGGAACATTATTTTTCATCACTGTAAACACATGCCTACCAACACATTCTTTATGAAAAATGTAAAGATGTTAGCATTTTCCAACACTAAAGCATTTTGGAACTTATTTTATTTACATTCTCGTTTTCATTTACTTTTGATGTTTGATAAAAAAACAGTGGGAAAATTGTTTGATGATTTTTAAAATGGTCTTTAAATTTTATACCATTTAATATGTGACAAAAATAATAACACGAACACAATTAAATATTAATAAATTAATCATACACTTCTAATCTTCAAAACCTATTTTATGAGTGTTCTGTAATACTTTTGAGCAAAAGTACTTAAATTTTCCAATAAGGCATTGCTTAACGTTAAACATATAATAAAAAATATGCAGAGTATAAATATCTAAATTTTGTGAAAAATTAAAACTACAGTCTATATTTACAAAAATCAGAACTATTGATACTAAGCCAGAAATCAAACGGAGGTAATACTGAGAAGAAGTCAATCTTTCATTTTGTTTTTGCGTGATGATGGCATTATTACCTCATTATTTCATTTATTACAAGCCCCGATTTTTTCATTATTTCCAACATTTTAAAAAATTAGTTTTGTTCTATACCATTTTTCTACTGACATAAACTTCAGGGTAAAGTATGTTTTTCAAAACTTTAAATTTCAAGACATGTATTTAAATAATTTTACATCTTAACAAATCATTATGTTTAATTATATCAAATAGGGATTATATTTTAATATTTTCTTTATTCCTACCTAGAAGCTAGAAAAATTGTGTTAGAAAAGTTCTTTTGAAAGTTATAAAATCTTAACAACATCTAATATTAGTAATGGGTATAAACTTCAAGTTTTAAAAAATATGTACATAAAAGTAGCTTAGAAATTTATGGTTATTTAGAAAATATGGCTATATCTAACAGTTTTCACAGTTTGCTAAAACCATCAAATAAATAAGTTATTAGTTTACTTAATTTTAGGAGGCAGGTGTGTTAGCATTTTCTGTTTTCTATTTTAGTGCCTAAACTTTAAAACTTTATTCATAGGGTGGGCCTGTGATATCTTTGCTGAAGTTCACATATTATCTACAGAGGATTGAAGAATTAAAGTTTTAGGCTCAAATGTAAATTATTTTATATTATTAGGCAAGATGGGAAATGTAACTCAGTGGTAGATTACCTGCCTGTCATGCACAAGCCACTGGACTCAATCCCAAGCTCCAAAAGGATAAAAAATTGAAAATATCAAGAAAAATATTCGGTATTTCCTTTATTGATTTTGTTATAACAAATATGAAGATAACATTAGGTCATACAGCATCCAGTGCCAATTCCCTACTATCTTCTCTATAAGTTGGTATTTTCTGTATTGTTTCTGTGTTATTCTGGTTTCTTTTGTCTTAAAAATAAAATGAAAAAAAAATATTCGAATTACATAGCCACAATATCAATTAATTATATTAATTGAAAAGTAAAACTTAAGGGTAGGCTATGTGTCATTTAGTCCTAGTTATACACATTTAATAATTTCATTCTTGGTGAAAATAGAACTTGTTTGCCTGCCAGTTGCCTCGCATTTTTAATGCTGACATTTTTTTGTTGTTGTTTTTGGTGGTACCTGGGATTGAACTCAGGACCTTGCCAAGAGGGCACTTATTCCACTGAGCTATATCCCCAGCCCCCAAAGCTAATATATGTTGAAGACATTTCTTTTTCTTTTCTGTTTTCTTTTCTGGTACTGGGAATTGAACTCAGGACCTTGCACTTGCCAGGCAGGGGCTTGTGAAATTTCTTAAGTCATAATACCAGAATTAGTTTGTCAACCAAGTCAAAGAAAGCCAATTTTAGATTTCCAGTGTTAAATCAGTCTTCTCTTGAGAGTAAGAGAGCAACTCCTGTATCCTCAGTTCAAGAATATATAGCTTTCATGAGGACAAATAAGAAACAATAAAATAGTAAAATATACCACGTTGGATTTTAGAATCATTACCTGCAGTGAGATCACAGTCACCACAAATGGGCCACACTTCTATCCATCTGGTTCTCTGAGTTTCCCTGAGTCTCTCCATTTCCTGGTAGAACTAGTGTTGGTATTATTCTCCAAATAAAAACTATGAAGGTATTATTTATTACAAAGTCTATTCTTTTAAACTACATGAATTTTGGAGAAAAATTACTTTTTCTTCTGAGTTTGCATTGTTTAGTAAACATTTAGGAAACAATCCCAAATATTTTTTTAATGTGATATCTACCCAAAGAAATAGTTCTGATTGAATTTTTATGAAAAACATAGTTGTCTTCCAAAAATGATACTTAAGAGTGTACATGATAAAATAGTCTGACATATAGAGGAGTGGCACATATGAATCCAATTTTCCATGATAAAAGAAATCTATACTAAGGCGTATAATAATCAAGATTCCAGAAAGTCAACACCAGAACAGAAGATTAAAATGTATTAGAGAAAAGAAAGAAATTTCCTGTGTAAAAGCCCATCAGAACCACAGAAAACTGCTCAACGCAAATCTGTAAGTCAAGGAGAGCTTGGAGCAAAATATTTCAAGCCCTTAGAAAACCTTTCGACACAGGCTGCTGTATCCTACAAAACTATTTTTCAAAATTGAGAGAGAAATAGTACTTCCATGAAAAAGAACAACTGAAGAAATTAATGACTATGAAGCAAGCTCTGCAAATATTCTGAAGGATATTTTAGAAGTACATAATGAAGAACAAAATTCTAAGAACACCAATAGAAAGAAGCCACCAGACAAGCCAGGCATTTAAAGAGAGGAGAATGAGAGGAAACTAATAGCAAGAAAATAGTATGAAAAAGATAAGCCAATACGTATCAGTTATAATTAACCAGTAATGTAAATGGTCTCAACCAATAAAAAGAAACAAACTGGTAGAATGGATCAAGAATCAAGGTCCAACAATATGCTGCATGACAAGAAACACGTTTTATTAAAAAAGAAATCCATACACCGAAATTCGAAGGATGAAAAACAATCATTGAAACAGGAATAAAACAGAGGTAAGTATTCTATTTGCAGACAAAGTGGTTGTCAAACCAAGATTGATCAAGAGAGACAAAGAAGCTCCCTACATAATTGTTAAGGTAACAATACGAGAAGAGAAATATATATACACCAAACACCAGCACAGTTAAATATATAAAAAGTATTAATGAACATAAAAAATCAAATAAGCACAAATACATTTGTAATTGGGGACTTCATTACTCCACTTTCAAACATGTACAGATTAACTAGAGAGAAAAGCAACAAAGTATAGAAACCAGGACAAACTTTTGTACACATAAATTTGATTGGTGTCTACAGAGTGTTCTAACACACACTACCAGAATACATATTCTTCTCAGCTCCACAAAACTACATACTGGCTCATAGGTCATAATTAAATGCAAAGGAATTGAAATTATCCCGTACATATTAACCAACCAAAGTGCAATTACATTGGATATCATAGGTGAGAGAAACCATAAAAACTCCATAAACACATAGAAATTATCTAATGTCCTCCTGCAAAACAAATTCACCACAGATAAGGGGTTCTTTTTGGGGAGTACTGGGAATCGAACTCAGGACATTGCACTTGCCGGGCAGGTGCTTATGCCACTCAGCTATATCCCTGGCCATCATAAATGAATTTAAAGTAGTTAGATTCAGCAATTCAGCCATCATGCAAATAAAACACTAATATTTATAATATAAAATAAATAAAAAATCACATTGCCAAATTTCAAGACCCAATCCAAAAAGTGTGCATCTGAAATTAATGTGCAACTATCAGATGAAGAAATTGAAAAGGCAAATAAGTAGATGAAAAAATGTCTAATATCACTGATCATTGAAAACGTTCTAATTAAAACAGCACTGAGATTTCGTTTCACTCCAGAAAGAATGGCTATTCTCAGAATATTAACCAATAACAAATGCTGACAGGATTGTGCATGAAAAGGAACACTTCTCCACCCTTGGTGGTAGTGTAGACTGGTGCAACCACTGTGGAAATCATTGAGGAGATTCCACAAATACTAAAACTAGAGGATCTATTTGACCAAGCTATTATCCTTATTGGTATCTTCCAGAAAAAAATTAAAGGACCATACAGTGGTGTATGTACACTCATGTTTATATCAGCACAATTTTAAATAGCTGAATCTTGAAAACAGCCCAAATGTCCATCAACTGATGAATAGTAAAAGAAAATGAGGTTTATATAGCGGAGTACTCCTGTGTGGTTAATAAAATCAAATACTACTCTTCCATAAAGAAGGATGAACTTGAGATATTTCTAGGTAAACAGATGAACATTCAGACCATACTATTAAGTGAAATAAACTGGACACACGTGTAAATACAGTGTGAGAAACTGAAAGGGTAAACAAGGTCAAAATGTATAACAGATATTTTGAAATAGGAAGAAAAATTTCAAGTGGAAATATGAACTAGGTAGGGGGAGAGGTAAAGAAAGTAAAGGAAAAGATAAAAATATGGAAGGAAAAATGGAAAAAAAATCTTTTGTGCAAGAGGAAGAAAGTGGGGTAAGTATAAATTCCCTATGATTAATGTTATTATTAGGTATATCTAAAATAGACCAATAAAATTAATTTTTAAAATATTTGAAATCGAACTACTTAAAATCAAAACTCAAGTCAAGAATTGGGGAAGAGAAATGAACAGAGGCTTCACAGAGGAAGAAAAACAAATGGTCAGTAAAATATGAAAAATTTTCAACACCTCTAAGTATCAGAACAATGTAAAGCAAACCGCCACTAAGATTCTATCTTGCCCCAGAAACAATGACAGTCATTAGGGAGTTACACAATAACAAATGCCCTCATGTCTGTGGTGAAGAAGGAACCTTCTGCATTGTTGGTGGGAATGCAAACTAATACAACAATTATTGAAATCAGCATGGAGATTTCTCTAAAAACTGAAATTAGCAATTCCATATGACCTACCTATCCCACTGCTAGTTATCTTCCCCAAAGAGCTCAGTTCATCATACTGCAGCAGTAAATGCATACTAATGTTTATAGCAGCGCAACATATTACAGCAAGTCCTGGAAGCAGGCTGTACATCCATCAACAGATAATTGGATAAAAAATACATGTTAACTCTATATAATTGAATAATACTCAGCTATGAAGGATGAAACACTTGAGATATTTGTAAGAAAATAGTAAATGCAATATTGAGTGAAATAAATCAGAAACACAAGATTAAGGACTTTATGATATCTTATTTAGATGAATTAAAGAGAAAAGAAAATAATAAAGAAAGAATAGAAGCATTAAAGTGGATAGATCTCTTGCAATAGGGAAGTGGTCCAAAGGAACAAGTATTAGGGATGAGGAAGAGAGGAAGAGATGCAATGTAAGGAATATAATAACCCAATTGAACATAAACACTGCATGCTATAATGTGAGCTCAGAAAATAATATCAACAGGTATGGAAATTCAATATGAGAATTGGAAAGGGAAAAGGGAAGTGGAAGGAAGGGGATTTTAAATAAAGAAACAAGCTGTAATAGGTACATGTACCACTCCCCTAGATTACTGTGAATGGCATAAATTAGAAATTACACATATATCAATGTGGTTTGGTGTTTTTAATTCTTCTGGGAGGATATCCCAAAAAGAAATAACTGGGTTGAATTGGACCTCTAATCCTAGTTTTTTAAGGAATTGCCACCCTGATTTCCACAGGAGTTGCACCAGTCTACACTCTCAACAATGCAGAAGGGTTCCTTTTTCCACATAGCTCTTCCAGCATTTCTTATTGGTTGAATTGTTGAAGATTGTCATTTTTTCTGGAGTGAGTTGGAATCTCAGTGTTATTTTAATATGCATCATTTGAATATTCAATGATGTTGAACATTTTTTCATATATTTTTGCCATTAGGATTGCATCATCTGAGAATTGTGCATTTATCTAAGATGCCCATTTTTGGCTTGGGTCTTTAAGTTTAGGTGTCCTAATATTTTTCAATTCTTTGTATGTTTTACATAAATCCTTTGTTTGACAGACAACTGGCTATAATTTTTCCACTCTGTGGGTTGTCTTTTTACTCTGTAAGAGATTTCTTTTTGTGTTAAAACTTTTTAATCTGTTCAAATCCCATTTATTGATTCTTTGTTATTATTTGTTATTTGATTCTTTAATATTTCCCATGCATTCTTATTTATTATTTTTCTTTGATTCTTTAACATTTCGCATGCATTCTTGGTTATTTCATGAAGTCTCTGCCTATAAAAGATTGCTACATATTTCTGCTTTCAGTAATTTTAGTATTTCTCCCTGACTTGCCTTTGTTAAGTACAATTGCTTTTTATCATAGGTCTTTTCTGGTTCCAAATGAAAGTTTTCTCTTGTTCTTTGCAGTATGCTAATGGTATTTTGATCAGGATTGCATCAAATGTGTATAATAGTTTTAGGAGAAGGGCCATTTTCTCTATGTAATTGGCTCCTATCCATGAGCAGGAGATAACTTTTCATTTTCTTATATCCTCTTTTGTCTTCCTTTTCATGGTATTGTAATTTTCAGATCTTTTACTTCCTTTGATTCATTGATTGCTAAGTATTTCATTTTTTGGGTGCTATTGTAAAGGGTGTGATTTCCCTGATGTTTCTCTCTGTCAATTTGTTGTTTGCCTACCAAAATGATATTGGTTTTTGAGTGCTGATTTTTATCCAGCTGCACTATTGATTTTGGTCATTAAATCTGTAATTCTTTTGCTAGAAAAATTGTACATTTATTGATACATAGACAGAGAATGTGAATCCTTCCAATATCTAAGAGTAAGTTATTTAGAAAATGAAACATATTTATGTAAGACTTTTCAGTAGTGTCTCTATCAGAAGAAAATGCAAAGTCTGAGTCATTTTTATCCAAAAAAATCACTTTCCATTTTAAAGAGAAAACATATTATCAACCAGAAAATAGAAATATTTTTTCATGAACTTTGAAAATTCCCTTTGAGAATGAGTTTTAGATAGCCACAATAACCTGAAAGAGATGAAAAGTAAAAACTAATACTAAGTAATAATCATATAGTTACTTAGGATGAAGACTAAATTAGTATTAATTTTAAGAGACTCATAAGTACAGTTATAAAATCAAAATAGGTACAATGCATGTATTTTTTAAAGGGTGAACATTGGAGAAACAAAGACAAATATATTTTCAATCTTTAAAATGAGTCTTCTTTTTGTATTACCTTATGTGTTGTAGTTATCTTAATATTATTAAATACGCAATATGAGATAAAGAAAACAACCATGATTTTGTCTGATTTTTTTAACACCTGCTGTCGTAGATAGCCCCAATTACATAGATGGAAGATGGAAAATGAAGATATAAGACATAAGATATTATATTTTACAGAATGTTGGCTGGGGGTGTTATTCAATGATAGTGCTCTTTCTTAGTGTGCTCAAGGTCCTGGCTTTGATCCTCAATATGATATAGCCAAAAAGCTTTTAGCCTTCCATGTGAAAGATCAGAGTGAATGTACAGAGTATTTTTCTTTAAATTCTCTATCTATCTGTCTATTGTCTATCTATCTATCTACCTATCTATAAATCCCAACACATTTGATACTTCCTTCTACTAAAAAGACGGATGCACAATGAGTTGTTCTATATCAATGAGTATTCATAAACCCGGATGATTATTTGAAATCATCACTGCCCACCAGAAGAAAAGAAGCATTTTGGGAATGAGCAAAAATTTCAATGATATATAAAAGAAAATTCCAAAATGTCCTTAGATCATCTTCCCTTGTCAGATAGTAAGGAACATGTCAGTACTTATTGTCTCAGCAAAAGGCCCAGGGAGCCAAATTGAAGAGCTCATCACCAGACAAAAATTGGGTAATCTTAGTTTCAATAGGGATTAAAATTATAATGCACTTAAACACACAAGAATTCCTAAATCTATAAACACGTAATATGAAAGTGTTTAACCTAGAATGTTTTTGAGGCTGATAAAATCAGTTCATTATTATCAAAACTGGTAGGGGGAAGGAATTAGGAATTTATCATGTTTTTTATATGAATTGTATCACAATGTAATTACACAGTGAAGGAAATGTAAATATGTTCCAGCTAATAAATTTAAGGAGCAATAACGTACCATGTTGTTATGTACTAGTATGTTAACGAATCTGGGTGGTTACCTAGAAAATATTACATAATAATTACTTGAATCCAACCCAACTATACAAAAATATGGCCCCATTCAACACACTTTAGCGTAGTAGTCTACACTTTCACTTTCATCAGACTGTAAAAAAGACACTCAACTCTTTTCCTCCCAGGATATTAGAATAGTCTCTGTGGAGAGAAGTGAGTCCTGCTTACTATTCCCACTCAGAGAAGTGCATATTAAGTGTAGAACAAGAACTCTCACCTCAATCCGGTAATAATGAGGAACTCATTCCCATTTGGCATCAAAAGAGGCAAAGTAGAGTATCCAGATTTTACCCCCTACCCACACACAAAGCTAGAAGTAATCAGGTACCACTCTTCTCCCCCACTGGGATAGATGGTGGCATAGAAAACCTATTTAAATGTAAATTTAGTCACGACAGAGCTATTTTGAAGTCACCCTGTTAAAGTGTTTATGGAAGCTACCTAGGAATGAAAAATTATGCAATTCTACCCCTCCCATTTAGGGTGATATTAACAAAGGTCTAGTAAGATGAAGAATCTTCTCCCCCTGGGTGTTAACAGAACTGAGACTTTTACCACCATCTGGCAGTAATGATACAATGCTCATCTTCCTACTGGAGTGGTCAGATGCATCCTGCTGAAGCATAAAATTCAAATGAAATCCAGAATTCCATAATCTAATACTCAAAATATACAAATTTCAATTGAGAATTACCCATCATAACAAGAAACCAGAAAAATCTCCACTTTAATGAGAAAAAATGTTCTTCTTAAGGGACCATTACCAGAACGAGAGTTGTTAGAATGACCTGAAAAATACTTCAATACAGTTATGATGAAAATCCTTCCGTGAAGAAGAATAAATTTGTGTTCTTTATAGGATACACCTTGAGAGTTTAATATTAAGTAAAATAAATCAGACACACAAGCATAAATATTGCATGGTTTCTCTTATATCAGAAACCCAAAATATATGTAAAGAGAAAAATAAAGGATAATAAGAAGTAGGTAGATTTTTGCAAATGGAAAGGGGCACAAGAGATAAAGTGAGAAAGAGGGGAGAAGACAATGAAACACAGAACTGAGATGGACATGTACATGTACCTATACCCCAAAATAAATGTAATAATTGTGTAATGAAACCATACTAATAAAAATAAATATTGTTCAAAAGGTTATCACATATATAGGAAACTCTTACTATATTGTAATGTTAAATTTATGGGGACAAAAAAATGATGCATTCTTAAGTTACAAATATCTTTCCTTAAGCAATCTCAGACTCTCTCAGAAGAAATGAATAAGTAGAAAGTCGTTGGAGATCTCTACAGGTACAGAAAGTCTCAGCAAAATGTAGGAGATATAAAAAAGTGTCAAATGAATAGTTTGGAACTGAAAAACACAATAATCACAATAAAAAATTAAATGAATCATTTTCACAGTAGAATGGAAAGCAAAGGTTCAAAGGATATTTGGAGAAAATGAATCATGTAACTTGAACACAGATCAAATTTACTAAAAGAAAGGAGACTACATGAAATTAAGAAAGTTTTACAGACTTGTAGAACTATAACAAACTATTGAATGTTCCTGGCATCACAGTTTTGTTGATGCCATGTGTTTAAAAGGTATGTGATGAAATAATGATTGAATGTTTTCCAAAAAATACATTAAAGCTAAATATACAAGTTCTAAAATATGTTAAATACAGTTAAATCTGTTTTCCTTGGGCAGTCTCATGCAAATTCTTTTAGTCAGGATTTTCAAGGGCATAGATTTAACACAGGACACATAATTTATAGGATTATTTTATAATATTCACTCCAAAAAATAAAATGCAAGCTCAGAAGAGATCTCTGCACAAGCACTAAAGACACAAAGTATCCAGCTGAGGGCCTGGATCCCAAGGCACTCTCCTGCACAATTACAGTTGAAGGCCTAGAACCTACAACAATGTCTCAGGTAAGTCTGTATCAACGATCTACACTGGGAAGGCCCAAATGTCAGTGGTGAAAGCTAGTAAGTTGACACCAGTGGGGTTAAGGATCTGTGGTCCCAGGTTGAAGGATTTTAACTGGAGGGAGAACGTGATATTCAAGGTATGGACCAGAGCTTCCTCCCAAAGTAACACAGCCATTCAAGCCACGGTAAGGACCTGAGCTCCTTAGACAATGAGAACAGCTGAGTTCATTCAGAAAAACCAAGGTGACAAACTTCTCCAGGAGTATCAACAACATACCATCTCCCCTCCAGCCCTCCTTTTATGCTGTTGGCAACAATCCTCAGGTGGGCCTCCTACATCCAGCACCCCACTGATCCAGTTCAGTTGGGTAATGCAAGTTGACCATTAGTTAATTCACCACATGCATTATGAAATCAGAATTTTATTAATTCGTGAGATATGCAACCATTTTTTTATAATTACCCTTAGGGGTCACATCCCGAAGCTCTATAGAGATTATATTTACAGTCTATATTGTTCCTGAATATTTTTCCTTCCTCAGTTTGTCTTTCTCTTCCTCAGTTTCTCTTTCTCTCTCTCTCAATTTTGGGAAATTAATTTGAAGTTTTTTATTTAAGATGTATAATCAACATTGAAATCAGGAAGAATGGAATTTCTTGGAGGGTCTTAATATCAGGGCAGGTTGCCTCCTTCCATGTGAGTCACTGTCCTTGTCACTGAGACACAATACCCAATGTCTGAAACTTACAGGAAGAGAGGTTTGTTTTAGTTCACAGTTTCAGAAGTGACAAAGCATGGTCATCTGGCTCAAAGGCAGAATTAATATTTCAGAGGCATACAATGGGAGAAACTTCTCATATCATGGCATCTAGAAAGAACAGAGCAAGGGAGGGGTTGAGGGGAGAGATACAGCCTCCCATCACACATCTAGTGAGCCACAACTTCCAACCAGGTCCCACCTCCTAACGGCACATTCAGCTACTGAACACACTAGTTCATTAATCCACTGATGGGTACAATGCCTCTGCAATCCAATGACTATCTAAAATGACAGCCACTGAACACATGAAGCCTTTGTGGGGCCTTCTAGGTCTAAACCATATTTTCTAACAAACACAGTCTCATTAGGCCCTTTTCAATTTGAAAAATTACTTATGTCCTTGTAATGGTTTTATGGACAATGAAGTTGGTGGTGATTCTGAGTGTATAGATTAATATGTGCAAAACCAAAACCTAATTCAGGGTTTTTTGAGCTAGGTGGTCCCCTGGAAAAGAAATCCAACTCTCAATTCAAGAAGTCCAACTATGTGCTCTTTTGATAGTGGATATGGTTTTCTTTATGTATTATGATTGTTCTCTTTGAAGAACCACAAGAGATTGTTTAATTCCTAGATCTACATGACACCATAAATCAGAGTAGGCTGCATGCTATACCAAAATGTGTAGAAGTGGTGTTCAGTGAGCATGTTATATATAAACCAGCACCAGGGGCCATAGGGTATTGATCAATATTCTTTTCTTAGGCTTTGAATTCAAACAGATACCCAAATTAATTGTATAATGCACCATAATGTTAGTGATCAATGTGAATTTCTCATGGAGAAAAGCCTTAGAAAATGTTTAGAAAAGTAGGAGCCTATACTGTTTATATTTAGAAATGTTATTTTTTAAAGTTCTTTAAAGACCCAAATGCAATGTCAGTAAATTGGTACCTATTAAGTAAGTGCTTCCAGTGGTTTTTGGCACTGTGCAATATGTGACAAATGCTGATATAATCGTACATTACATTGGCATATATAGACATAAGCAAAGACTACAAAAATGAAAGTCATAGTAAGTACTCCCAAGATATTCAAAACATAGTCATATATTGGAATAAACATATAAATCAGAGCTTATGATAAGAACTATGAAGAAAATGAAAACTTGCCATGGGAACATAAGAAAGGCTTTGATTTTTGCTGCCTCTAAGACTAACTATAGATAGAAAGTATTCATATGTGAGACTGTGGAAATATCCCTCAACAGATTCATGTTAACATTCGTGATCATATCTTTATATTCTAAAAGAAATACATAACACTAAAAAGCAGACATTGTCCGCTCTCAACCAATATATTTTAAGGCACTTACCTCATATGGGAACATAAAAGGTATTTTCTTCTTGCCAAATATACTAAGTAACTACTTTGGTAAAGACAAGTTAGAGAAATGATTAAATATTCTAATTTTAAAATAAAGTTCAGGGAGTCCAGATGTACTTGTAAATCCTACTTTGAAGTAATATTCTTTCTGACAGAGATTCTAATGATTTGGTTCTAAGACTTGAAAAGCAACCACAATTTATTACTATGTACCCTAACACATACACCAAAATTTCCTGCTCTCTTACTCATTTTGGATATGTTTTTGTATGTTAGAGTTAAAATTAAAATTTGTTCAATATATCTACTTTTGTGTGTTAATACTTTAGCCTACTGCTTAGAAAACTATACAATTGTGTCTACAAGCCATGCTAACAAATGAATGCTCTAATTAATGCCTCTTATGCTTTCAGCATTTATCCTTCAAATTAAGGTGCTGTAAAAGAAATGGATCAAACCTTATCTTCATATTTTATTTACTTTTCAATCCCTGAAAATACTCCCCTGATTTTTCACTTATACTCTTGGTACTCCTTTGTTTTCCTTTTAAATTCAATATTTTCCAGATTAAAGTTGAGGTCGGTTCATGCCGATTTCTTATCCCCATTGCAAAGGACTAAGTAAAACATGTCCTTTATCACGTTCAAAACAACAATAATATGGCAATGAAAAATGACTCAGCCTGAAAACAGAAATTAATGAAGGAGTATATTATGCTGCATATTTTACTGCAGTAAATATGGTGCTTAACTGTAGACAAATTTTATATATTTATTCTCCGATATTTGATACAGAGATACTAGGAGATCCATGTGTGAATTCATTTGAAAAACAGGTACAAATATAAAACAATAAGTTGTTCTAATTTAGATTTGTTATAAGTACCTTCTTTTGTGCAGACTAAAATAAATTGCAAAATCTCTAAGCAGTTACTTTAATCAAATGCTGCCTAATTTCTGATTACTTCAACACACAATCAGTTTCACAGTTTGGCCTAATGGAGAATTATTGATTCCTCCCACTAAAACAAATACATTTCCAGGAGATGCTATATGTGTGATATTATATTTATCACAACCAATATGATTATTACATGTAAATTGATTATTACTGTTTGTAGTTGTTTGTATGAGAGAAGTACATTACAAAATTTTGTAGAAAAGAAAGACTAAGACAATCTATACCTTAGTAACCAAATAAATTGCAAACTACATTAATATTAAATATTTCTACTACACATGGTTTGAGATATATTAACTCAACAACTTCTAGGAGCAAAGTTTAAAATAACTTCTGCATTCAGAGAAAAGGAAAAGCTGCATTCAGGGAAAAGTAGATAAAATAGAGAATGCAAAGAGAGAATGGAAAAGAGAGAAAGAAAAACGGGGAAAGAACAGTACAGGAGGAGAGAAAAGAAATATCAATCTTTACACAGAACAGTAATCTAATTTATAATCATATTTCTTTCTCATATATTGTTGCTATTCCCTAAAAGTGTGCTAATAGCTGTATTCTATTCCAAGACATTTGTCCGTGTTTTGAGATTTTAAATTCTAATAAACTATTGGCTTTGATATCTTCCAAGCTCATAAACTAAGCAACAACAAAGTAACCATTATACCAAGGGGGATGCAAAGATGAATAAAACA
>PVLD010028006.1:0-19917 GCA_004027595.1 Dinomys branickii
TTAGAGAAGATCTAATGCCAACACTCCTCAAACTCTTCAATGAAATCGAAAATGAAGCAACTCTCCCCAACACATTTCTGGAGGCAAGTATTATACTGGTACCAAAACCAGAGAGAGACCCAACCAAGAAAGAGAGCTACAGGCCAATCTCGCTAATGAACATAGATGCAAAGATACTCAACAAAATACTGGCAAATAGTTTACAGCGAATCATAAGGAAAATTATACACCACGACCAGGTAGGATTCATTCCAGGAATGCAGGGATGATTCAATATTTGCACATCAATTAATGTAATACACTATATTAATACAGTCAAAGACAAAAACCACATGATCATGTCAATAGATGCAGAGAAGGCTTTCAATAGAGTCCAACATACATTCATGTTAAAAACCTTAGAAAAAATAGGAATAGATGGCCTCTACCTCAATCTGATCAAAGCCATCTACAATAAACCAACAGGCAACATCATACTAAATGGACATAAACTGAAAACTTTCACTTTAAAGTCAGGAACAAGACAAGGATGTCCATTGTCACCACTCCTATTCAACATAGTTCTGGAAGTATTAGCCAGAACAATCAGACAAGAGAGAGAAATGGAATAAGGATAGGAAAGGAAGAAGTCAAACTATCACTATATGCAGATGACACAATACTATACATTGAGGATCCCAAAAACTCCACAAGAAAACTCCTGGAATTAAATGACAAATTCGGCAGCACAAAGTGAACACTCAAAAATCAATAGCATTCCTATACATGAACAACAAACAGACTGAGAGAGAAATTGAGGAAACCATACCCTTTACAATAGCAACCAAGAAATTGAAATACTTAGGAATCAATCTAACAAAGAATGTGAAAGATTTATTCAATGAAAACTACAATACTCTGAAAAAGGAGATTGAAGAGGATTTCAATACATGGAAAAACGTACCCTGCTCATGGTTAGGAAGAATTAACATTGCAAAAATGGCCATACTACCAAAACTGCTGTACAAATTCAATGCAATTCCCATCAAACTACCGTTAACGTACCTCACAGATATAGAGAAAATATGCCTCAAATTCATCTGGAACCAGAAGAGACCCAGAATAGCAAAAGCAATCCTGGCCAATAAGGACAAGTCAGGTGGAATCACAATCCCTGACCTGAAATTATACTACAAAGCAACTGTAAGAAAATCAACCTGGTACTGGCTAAAAAACAGACCTGTGGATCAATGGAACAGACTGGAAGATGCAACCACAACAAAAAACCCACTCAGCTACCTAATATTTGACAAAGGGGTCTACCAAACCCACTGGAAAAAAGAAGGCCTGTTTAATAAATGGTGCTGGAAAATCTGGCTTGCTTCTTGCCGAAAACTGAAAATAGACCCCAGTCTAGCACCGTGCACCAAACTCAGGTCAAAATGGATCACAGATCTCAACATTAAAACAGAAACTCTAAATCTATTGGAAGAGAAAGTGTGTAAAAATCTTGAAGACATAGGAGTAGGCAGAGAGTTGATGAACAAAAATGAAACTGCAAGGGAAACACTTCAAAGAATCAATAATTGGGACCTCATTCTCCTGAAAATTTTTTGTACATCTAAAGAAATCACCAGCAAAGTAAAAAGAAAACCCACAAATTGGGAAAAAATCCTAGCTGGCTGTCCCTCAGACAAAGGTCTTCTATCTAGAACATACAAAGAATTAAAAAACATGTACCTGTCCAAACTCAAAGACCCAATCCAGAAATGGGCATCTGAGATGAATACACAATTCTCAGACAAAGAAATAGAAATGGCAAATAAATATATGAGAAAATGTTCCACATCCTTAGTCATTCGAGAAATGCAAATAAAAACAACATCGAGATTTCATCTCACCCTAGTAAGACTGGCCAGTATGAAAAAGTCATCCAATAACAGATGCTGGTGAGACTGTGGAGAAATAGGGACTCTATTACACTGCTGGTGGGAATGCAGACTGGTGCAACCCCTGTGGAGAGCCGTTTGGAGATTTCTCAGCAAACTAGGTCTAGAGGTTCCATTGAAACCAGCTATTCCTCTTCTGGGTATTTTCCCAGAAGATCTGAAAACATCATATCACTGTGATATATGTGCAACCATGTTTATAGCAGCACAATTTGTAATAGCTAAAATGTGGAAGCAACCCAAGTGTCCATCCACAGAAGACTGGATTAAAAAATTGTGGCATTTTTATATAATGGAATATTATTCAGCTAGAAAGAAAGACAGTTTTTGGGACTTTGTAGGCAAGTGGTCAAAACTGGAGTCCATACTCATAAGTAAAATAAATCAGCGGTACATGTGCAGGAAACGTATTGTATCACTGGTGTAAGAACCCGAGGGTGGGAATATAAGCTAAGAGACATGAAGGAAATCTGTTCAAAAACAAAGAACAGATGGGACGAGGGAAAGGAGGAAAGAAAGAGACAAAAATGTATGTATGTATATATGAATATACATATATGCAGGAGGGCTAACATGGTTCTACTATTGTATTATATCACTTAATGCTAAGGAATAATTGATGACGGGGTATTTAATCAGTCTTGTATGTCTGTATGTGTTATCCTGAACACACACTTCGAAGATATCAATATGCAAAGCAGCAATTATTGGTGGTTTTTTTTTTGTTTGCTTGTTTTGTTTTTTGTCTTTGGTTTTTTTGTTTTTTGTGTTTTTCTGTTGTTGAGAGGATTAATTGTCTGACCAATTTTGCAGGTCTGTGTATGGGTTCATATATATACACTTCGAAGATATCAATGGATAAAGCAATAACCACTGTTGAGATCATGTCACCTTGTCTGTAGATCAGTTGTGATTGTAGTATTTTTTATGCTAATTCGTGTCCGTTTGTTAATATGTTTTTGTGCTTTTGTTTAAAAAAAACAAAACAACAACAACAACAAAAACTTCCTGACAAAGAAAAGCCAAGGCCCTGATGGATTCACAGCAGAATTCTATAAAACATTCAGTGAAGATTTAATGCCATCACTCCTCAGACTCTTCAATTAAATTGATAAGAGAGCAATTCTCCCTAACTCATTTCTGGAGGCAAGTATACTGATACCAAAACCAGAGACGGACCCAACTAAGAAAGAGAACTATAGGCCAATCTCCCTAATGAACATAGATGCAAAGATACTCAATAAAACACTAGCAAATAGAATGTAGTGAATCATAAGGAAAATTATACACCATGACCAGGTTGGATTTATTGCAGGAATGCAGGTATGGTTCAATATTTGCAAATCAATTAATGTAATACATCATATCAATAGAGTCAAAGACAAAAATCACATGATCATCTCAGTAGATGCGGAAAAACCATTTGATAAAGTCCAACATACATTCATGTTAAAAACCCTAGAAGAAATAGGAATAGATGAACTTTATCTCAATCTGATCAAAGCCTTCTATGACAAACCAACAACCAACAT
Organism: Dinomys branickii; assembly: GCA_004027595.1. Classification (NCBI taxonomy): domain Eukaryota; kingdom Metazoa; phylum Chordata; class Mammalia; order Rodentia; family Dinomyidae; genus Dinomys; species Dinomys branickii. Next base: position 3,461 of record PVLD010028006.1, read on the forward strand.
CATACTAAAGGGGAAAAACTGAAAGCTTTCACTTTAAACTCAGGAACAAGAGAAGGATGTCCACTGTCACCACTCCTATTCAACATAGTTCTGGAAGTATTAGCCAGAGCAATTAGACAAGATAGAGAAATAAAAGGAATAAGGATAGGAAAGGAAGAAGTCAAACTATCACTATTTGCAGATGACATGATTCTTTACATGGAAGACCCCAAAATCTCCACAAGAAGACTCCTTCAATAAATAGACAAATTCAGCAGAGTAGCTGGATACAAAGTCAACAGCCAAAAATCTATAGCATTCCTATACACAAACAACAAACAATCTGAGAGAGAAATTAAGGAAACCATATCTTTTACAATAGCATCCAAGAAATTGAAATATTTACTAATCAATCTAACAAAGGATATAAAAGTTTTATTCAATGAAAACTACAGTACTCTGAAAAAAGAGATCGATGTGGATTTCAATAAATGGAAAAACATTCCCTGCTCATGGTTAGGAAGAATCAACATTGTGAAAATGGCCATATTACCAAAATTGTTATACAGATTTAATGCAATTCCCATTAAACTACCATTAACATACATCACAAATCTAGAGAAAACATGCCTTAAATTCATCTGGAACCAGAAGAGACCCAGAATAGCAAAAGCAATCCTGGACAACAAGGACAAGTCAGGTGGAATCACAATCCGTGACATGAAATTATACTACAAAGCTACTATAATAAAATCAACCTGGTACTGGCTAAAAATGGACCTGAGGATCAATGGAACAGACTGAAAGATGCAGCCATAACCAGAAACGCACTCAGCCACCAAATATTTAACAAAGGGACCAAACAAACTCACTGGAAAAAAGATACCCTGTTTCATAAATGGTCCTGGAAAAATTGGCTTGCCTCTTGGCAAAGACTGAAAATAGACCCAAGTCTATCACCATGCACCAAAGTCATGTCAAAGTGGATCACACATCTAAATATTAAAACAGAAACTCTAAATCTATTGGAAGAGAAATTAGGTAATAACCTTGAAGACATAGGAGTAGGCAGAGAGTTCATGAACAAAAATCAAACTGCAACGGAAACACTTCAAAGAATCAATAACTGGGATCTCATCTTATGAAAAGTTTTTGCACATCTAAAGAAATCACCAGCAAAAGAAAACCCACAAATTGGGAAAATATCCTAGCTGGCTGTCCCTTGGACAAAGGTCTTCTATCTAGAACACACAAAGAATTAAAAAACATGAACCTGTCCAAATTCAAAGACCCCATCCATTAATGAGCATCTGAGATGAGTACATACTTCTCAGATAAAGAAATACAAATGGCAAATAAATATATGAGAAAATGTTCTACATCTTTAGTCATTTGAGAAATGCAAATATAAACAACATTGAGATTTCATCTCACCCCAGTAAGATTGATCAGCATTAAGAAATCATCCAATAACAAATGCTAGTGTGGCTGTGGAGAAATAGGAACTCTGCTGCATTGTTGGTGGGAATGCAGACTGGTGAAACCACTGTGGAGAGCAGTTTGGAGATTCCTTAGCAGGCTTGGTCTAGAGGTCCCATTCAACCCAGCTATTCCTCTTCTGGGTATATTCCCAGAAGATCTGAAAGCATCATATCACCACAATATATGTGCACCCATGTTTATAGAAGCACAATTTGTAATAGCTTAATTGTGGAAGCAACCCAAATGTCCATCCACAGAGGACTGGATTAAAAAAATATGGCATTTTTATATAATGGAATATTACTCAGCTGTGAAGAGGGATGGATTTAGGGCGTTTGTAGGCAAATGGTCACCACTGGACGCCATACTCATAAGTGAAATAAATCAGAGGTTCATATGCGGGCAGCGTATTGCATCACTGGTGTAGGAATCTGAAGATGGGCATGTGGATTGTGGGATGTAAAGGGAATCTGCCCAAAGGTAGGGAGCACGTGGCATGAGGGGAGGAGGAAAGGGAAGAAAGGGACAGATATATATCTATGTGTGTATATGAAGGATGGCTAATCTGGTGCCACTGTTGACCTGTGTCGCTTTATGGTAAATAACAGTTCGTGATTGTTTGATCAAGATTGTATGTCTATATGTGATTTTAGAAACATGCACTTTGAAGTTATCAGTGTGTGGTGCAGCAACCATTGGTGATTCTCTGTTGCTTTGTCTGTAATTCAATTTTGATTATACTACTATTGTGCTACTTTGTGTGTTTTGTTAATGTTTTCCTTTTTGTTGTTGTTGTTTTTTGTTGATTTTTTTTTTTTTTTGTGGTACTGGGGATCGAACTCAGGACCCTGCGCTTGCTAGGCAAGTGCTTATTCCACTGAGCTATATCCCCAGCCCCGTTTTTTGTTTGTTTTCTTTGTTTTTTATACTTTAAAAAACAAAGGCACACACTTTGCAATTTTGTGCGAATAATAATTTGCATGATCACAATATTTGAATTTTTCTTTTTTTACAATAATTACAAAAGATCTTTTGATAGTTTTGCCTAGCAGCCAGTATCATTGCCATCATATGACAAGTTAACAGTGGCTAATTTGTAAAACAGGTCACTCTATGTAAATGATCAAAGGCCTTGTGTCTTAAATGCTTTAGAAGCCTTAATCTGCTATTGCACCTGATAAACCTTGTTCACAATTTTAAAAAGTAATCCTTTTCATTATCTACTTCTTATTCATGTATCAAGAGAGCAAAGATGAGTAACTTTCCTATTGTCACAGACCGCATAGGTGGCAGGACTATGTACTTACATAGTGCGTACTTACCTCTGTTCACAAACTCAATTCTCTCCTTGATTCTCATTATAAACTGAATTGCCTGAGAATGGAATCAAATCTCTCCATAAGGTCAATGCTGAATCTAACCACTGAATGTGATTTCATTTTCACCCAACTCAGTTTGTGACCAGAACTGTGGAAAGTATCCAGGTTGTGAGCCCAGGTACCATTGTAAGTACACACGCACTAAATACATATTTAAATTTTGGAGATAATGTAGTCAGAAATATTGAACCGATGCACTTTACTTTTACCCATTTATGTTCCAACACAGACTTTCTCTTGCCCTAAGGGCAGAAAATGGAATATGGGAAAGAAAATCCTGGTTATCTTTGGAGTCAGAGATATTGAGAGCTGTGAATTATATATAGAGAGAAATAATTTAACTGTGTTTCTTTGCTGTCATTTAATTTATCAAGAGCTAAATAGGCAGGCACTTGGCCCAGAGTTCTCTACTGAGGAGAAACTTTTCCCTGATCCTTCCTTGGGGAATAATTACTAATCTTGAATCAAGAAGAAGCAGATAATCTCAGATAAGCTGCTCTTTTGTGGTCCTGGGGAATAATGGAAGAAAAGGGGGGCCAAGGTAAGAAGAAAGAGAGGAAGTCATCATGAGAGGTACATGTCTCATGTTTCCTTCTATCTGCTTTGTTCCAAGGATGGGAAGGATAGGTTGAGACGACAAAATATTACCAAATGACACAGAACATTTGTCCCATTTCCTACTTGGGGCTCTGGAATAGGATGCAAATACCAGCTTGGGGAACAACCACATGGAAGTGAACTTAGCTATCCAGCAGGACTATGTGAGGGACACATTGCATCTGACATGTCCCAGGCCTCTCAATTTTGAAGAAATGAAATTGGCTCTGAAATGGATTAAGCATCACCTTGAGACCAGCTATAACTGGTCATATGAGATGGTGGAGGGGGTAGCTAATAAGTAGGAGCCTAGTTAAGGCCACAGATGGGCTACTGTGCACGTCTCAGCCAAAAATGGAACTATAAAAACTTCCAATATCAATATACAGTATTTCACTGTATTTTCAAGATACATCACAAGGACCATTTAAGCAAAGTGTGTAGAGAAACATTGTAAAATAAATTTCTCATAAAGGAAATCACTAGGAGATGCCAAACAGAGGTGTAATCAGCCAAGGAAAGCTACCAGGCTCTGACCATACCCTAACATGTGTGTCTGTATGTTACCACAAATCTACATGAAACAGAGAAATGCTAAAGAGCAATGTGGGAAAAAAGACAGCATCCTGTCTTTTACAAGACCTTCACAAGGATCCTTGCCCAGCTAGATATGCGGCATGTTCTAAATCACAGTTGAAGTCAGACACTCACCCCAGACACAGAGGTAATCTTGACTTGTGAGGATGGAAGGTGGCTTGAAACCAAGCATTTCTCAGAGGGAATAAGCAGTACTTACAGCACTGTTCAAATTAGTGCTTCAAAATAAATTCTAATACTTGTTACCTAAAACCAGTAAGGTAGAGTCAAAATAAGGCAAATATATATTATTTGATTATCTGCTGTATTGTGGTATTGAGAAAGAATACACCTGCAATTTTCATAAATAATGTATCAGATTTATTAAGAAAAACTTAAAGGCACCACAAGCTGTCTTTTGAAATAAAAAAAGAAAATTCATAAAGTGAACTTACATGTTTTAATAAGGTTATAGATAGGTTATGTAGCCCCTAGGGATGATTTTTATGCATTATTTGGTACAATTGTTACAACTTTATTTTTGAAAGAAGCAATCATAAAATTTTATCAAAGGATGGATTTCATATTCTTGAGCTACAATATCTGTGACTGTTCAAAAATTTAAACAAAATGGTGGTCTTTCTGAGAATAAGCTTTTCCAGTCATTTCAGAACAAAGATCTTGATTCAGTTAATTTAACTCATTATTTTGGTAAATTTCTGCAGAGACTATGAATTTATCATTGAAAATGCACTGGCAACTAGACACAGTCTATGTACTGGTGATCAATGAAAGGAATCATATTTTAATCCAAGGGAAAGTATTCCTTGAGGACATTATGTTAAGGCTATTTCTCTGCTACTGGACATATAGTTCCATAGACCTGTGGGAGTTTCATAGTGCGGGCAGACCTAAAACTCAATATTGAATTGCTAGCATTTCTTTATGAAAATGGTCAAATAGTCCTCTTCAAAATTCCCTTCTAGCTTATATTTCTAGGAGAACTCTTCATGTCTCTTAAGAAATTAATGTCTCACAGTATTTGAGCAATTTAGGATAAAAAAGTAAACAAACTGGGTCAAAATCATTCTTGAAACATACACAGGAGAGTTTGAATCAAAAGGAATTGAAATGAGAAGTCTAGGTAAAGATGAACAATGAGATACAAAAGATACTAAACATTTTAATGACTACAGTTTCCCTATCCATTAGTGGTTATAATTAAGAACCTAACATGGCTGTGCTACTCTAATTATCATGATAAATTGCTAATATAATTCATTCCAAAATAAGTGATATTTTGCTAGACATTGGTAATTCACTTAAACTGGTTAACATGATAACAGACACATGACAGAAGCTCCAGATTCACATTAACCTCTACAGCTTGGTCTGCTCTTGCAAACATGTTGCTGAATCAAAATTAAAGATGCTTATAATGAAAATAGTGTGTTGATTATATGATGTTCTAACATATATCATTTTCTCAGTTGGCAATACTGTAAAACAAGACCAGATCACAGCAGCTGTTTCATCCTCTTAATTTCTTTATCATGCTAATAAATTACCTGAAAGTGAAGAAAATTATCACCAGAAAACAAAGCAAAACCATCAAAAGTTATTTACCCAACTGGGAAACTTTAAAAACATCTAATAAAAAATTTCATTCTTTTTCAACATGTATGACAAGGACCATTTAAAAAAAATATGTTGACAAAAGTTATAATCTTCTAATAAGAAATGAATTTTTATAGCAATATTTAAAAATTGATTTCCACAACATTTAGTAATGGGAGAAAAACTTTTAAAACAACTTCAATAATAAAGATAAATGAAGTATTTGAATAAAAATAATTTAGGTCAAAAGTTAGTTTTTTACCCCAAATACCTCTATCCTATACTATTACAGCAATGACAGTTTCGATCAGCTTTAACTCTACATTCCAATACATCTTACAGAATGCAGTAGATTTAAAATTGAGAATAGTTTGCAGTATGAAGATGAGTTCTAGTCCTAACTTTTAGGACCACTCCAGGGTCCTAATCCTGGGAAACTGTAAATGTTACTTTATGTGGAAAAGGGGTCTTTGGAGATGGGTTTAAAGCAAGAATCTTAAAGTGGGAAGATTGTCCTGAACTATGTAGGTTTGTCCTTAACTCATCATCAACTGCACTCTCCTAAGACAGGGATGTTACCCCCACAGAGAAGAGGATGTCAAGTTGGGGGCAAAGATCAAAATGATACAACCACCAGCCTAGGAGTGCCTGTGGCCTCAGAAGGTAGAAGAGGCAAGAAGTACTATCTCTTTTGGATTATCCAGGGGAGAAACATCTCTCAACCACTTGATTGTGGAATTCTGTCCTCCAGAACCATGAGATAGTACATTTCTGCCATTTTTAGCCTCCTACTTTGTGGGACTTTGTTGTAGTATCAATAAGAAAATAATACACAGGATTTCATTTTTTTTCTATCCAACCCAAAAATTTAGAATCAAAGATAATTTTACATAGTTTCTGTTCATTGGTGTTTTCCTGATGACTCTGGAGTAAGAAAAAGGTAAAACTTTCATTGAAAAATGTATTCTGTTAGCTAAAAATATAGGTAGTCACAGTGGTTAGAATGTCTGGTTCCCTTAAGCCACTTTCAGACTGGAAGACAGTTTTGAATATATGGATAAGTATTTTTACTCCGTTCCAATTTGCTCACGTTTTAGCTATTTCAACTCCCTTTAATGCCCAGTCCTACTATTTCCTTATTTGAAACAATCAAGTAGAGAATCACAATACATAATATATGTGCTACTTCATTAGGTTTCTGAATTATTCCCTCAGTATTTAGCTAAAATGTCATTATTTTGTAAAACTAATCCCAAATTGTGACATCATATACTTTTAATGGATGGCATAGGTCAAACTTTGTTTTTTCTTCTCTTTATTTTATGTCTAGGATAACTTCTAGGTGGCCAGAGTTAGAAACATTCATTATCTCATTAAAGCTTCTCTGAAATGACTAAAATTGAGCTTCTAAAAATCACTTTTGACTATTAAATTTTTACAGAAGTCTGCTACAGGAAAGCCAGTGTGTTCTTTGAACCATTTCCTGTCCTTATTGCAGCAATCATGAAGAAGAGGAATGCTTTAGCTAAACCAGCTGCTAGATTGCCAAGAATAGTAAATTACTCCAACACTCCTATTTGACGTGATTCTGCTGTGGTTTTTTTCAGTAGGATTTCCTCACTTTTCACAACTATTTGTTTCCAGTCTAAATTAGCTCCTACAAATAGCCTCTAATCAGATGTCTAGTTAGCTCTTTACAGATTTGCTAGAAATAAAGAGAGCAGTTCATTAGCCTCACCTCTCTTTGGAGTTAAAATAATAAATTTTCATCACAATCTTCCATTCTTGCTTTGAAATAGGTCACTGTTTATAGTAAAAACAACAGCGATGACAACAGCAATACACAAGATTCTGCGAATCTGAAGAATTTGGAATTATTTGTGATTATTGAAATGTGTCTTTAAATGTTCTAGATTTAAAAACAGCAACCATGAAAATGTCATGTTTTGTGTGGAAAACTGGTACAAAGATAATTCAAGTCTCTTTCAATTGTCTTTAGATTCAGCCATTGTCATCTTCCCAAATACTGTTAATTTCAGTGTCACCCTGATTAATCTTTTTAACTACTAGAAAAACTTCAGCAATGTTATGTAAACTCTGAGCTGACCTCGCCTTCTTGATTTGGGAAAGCCGTTTATGTGATGATCTATTTATTCTTAGAGGAATAAAACTTTTTTGGATTATATAAACTAAGAGAGAGAACTTGCACCTGGACAGATCTCTTGGTGATTGCTTTCTTTGTTCCGTGTCCACTTTGGAATAAAGAAGATATAATCCTTCTCAAGAAGGAGGTCAAGCCTCTAAGGTCGCAAGTGTTTCTAGAGGATAATACAGATTCCACCTACACCTATGGAAACATGCAGTTATACTGATGACATGACAAACAAAACAGTTGTTGAAACTTTCAGTGCCAGTTTATTGTTTATTTGCCTGTATGAATTACGAATTTCAGTTCCTTCCGTTTCACTACCTGTGATACTGTCCTTTATAGTGTCTTTATAGGCAAATATTTGAGTTTGTGGAAATCTTTTTAAGGTCATGACCTTTGTTTGTTTTAAAAATTTACCTGAATAGAACCCTAGTGTCCATCACGTAAATTAAATCTTAATAATTGCATTTCAGGAAGTTTGGATGATACAGGCAAACTTTTTATGGTGCTGCATTAACAGGTATAGGTCAGACTTGAGTGTGCATTTCAATTCTACAACTTTGTAGCTCCATCAGCGTAACTGCACTAAGGAAAGGAAGAGCAAAAATAGCTTAACAATATTTTATTTCCTAACGTTATTGAAAAGGTACTAACAGAAGAATATGGAAATGTTGACTTTTATTTTAATCACTTGCTTCTGTAGTGGTAATCCAATAGCTCAATAACACTAAAGCGCTTACGGTGTCTGATTGTGCAGAAGGCTGACCAAGGTCCTATGCTAGGTGCATGACGGGTGGTGCCTGGATATAAATTAGGATAATTTTTGTAATCATGTCATAGGGCTTCTTATTGCAGTTGAAAAGCATCTGATTTAAAACTCAAGGCAAATGGATATGATTATGGGAGACATTTCCACAGAAAGTAAGATACTGAGACATGTGACAGGCACTCCAGTGTCAAGGGCAGTGAGGTGGGAAAGGGAGGAACACTAGATCCACACAGACCATTAAACACTCTGTTGCAATGGGTAATGTACAACCACAGGGCCAAATGCGAGTCATAGCAAGGTAAAGCAGAGCATAGTTTTAAAGGAAGTTGGAACAACACTAGCATAGAATTCGGACGTAAAGATTAGCTTTTCTGAGCAGTCAGCTAACTATGAACATACGGTTAACAGTAGCAATATAATCAGGTTGACTTTTTATTCACAAGCAAAGAGCCTGGGAGCTAAGGAAGATGACGCCCTTTCCTGCTTGAGGAGGCTTCACCCTCCTCAGCACAGCCCTCAAGGGGCTCCTAGTCTCAAGCATGAATAAAAGTGTAAGACTGAAGTCCAACAGGCAGTTACTTTGTAAAGTAAATAAATCCTGGATAAACATATGCTGAACTCGTAACAGATCTCCCAAAGAAGTTAATACATAGCAGCATCATTCAATTCAACATTATTAACATTCATTTTCTTTCTTCTGTGTATCCAGATTTGTGTTAATCTCCCAGGAGGGACATTAACTGGAATAAGGTAACAATTCAGAATTTGTTATATACAATAACCTTTTTTTATCACCATAGTTTCTTATCATTTCTACCTAACAACTTATGTGCCTCTTCTGTGTGGAAGTTGTGGCTATTTCCTTCAGCATAAGGAGGCCTGTAACATTAATTTATTTATTATGTTGAATAGACAATATTAGAGACACTAAAAAAGAGCTCTAGTTCCTCTACTAAAAATCACCGTGTAAGGAAAGGGAGCCCAAATTCCTTTGCTTTGATTTTTATATTGGCAGAAATAGTTTTATTTTATTCTTCCTGTGTAAAGGAAGGAAGGAAGGTAAGATTAACAGTTTGGCTTTCTCCACCTCAACTAGCATTATCTCATTGCCAAAAAGCCATTAGAAGTTATCATGGACTACATTATGCTTTTTGTCCATATATTTTCTACAAAGTTAAGATATGAATGATCAAGAATGTATACAAACTATTTTTTGGTTCATTTGCAAAAAAATACTGACAGCAATGGTGAGAATGCTGAATAATCATTATTTGGGAAAGTCATTAAAAATCACGTAATCAGAGAACTTAAGAATACAAGTTTTCAAACATGAATCTATGCTTCATGGACAGTAAAGAAAATATTTTAGAAAGTGTATGCATAGTTATGTTTGTCTCCTCTCCTGAGAGGAACAAACTTCTTTATCTATCACTGCAATCTAGTAAAGTTTTATACTTACTGAGTTTAATAAAACATTATATTGTGTCCAAAGATCACTAACAATGATTTATGTACTTTCTACTAGGAAAACAGGCTTAGCACAGTGCATAGTAGACATTTGTTGTTTTCCAAGTTTTGAGTTGGAGAGAAGCTCCTAAGTGCATATCGCATATTATATTGGTAATTTAGGAAATGGGCATGAATCAATGGCTCTAGTTCCATAGCCAACTTCTGTGTGACTCGGTAATAAAAGTGCCGCACTTCCAGTACTTCAATTCAGAAAGGATTTAACTCTCGCTGAACAACAAAACTTCTCCAGTTTGTCTGTCTTCCCTTGGTGTGATGATGAAAGTTTTTCTCCCCTAGGTTTTATGCTGCTCAGTCTCTGCCTCAGTGCTCCCCCAGAGCACATGCTCTTTTCAGTGCCATATAATGATGTACAAGTCTTGAGGATTTCTACAACCTCTATGAATATTTTTAGAATGATGATCAGCAATACACAAGTCATTTTAAAATTAAGATACAGATATTTTATCAAAAAGTTAATTTTGGGGAAAGATCAAAATAAGATATTTTGTGATTAAAAATGTCAAATTTGTAATAAAAACTGCTTTAGAAATCTGAGTGCAAGAACTATTTTTTGCAATAAGGAGGTATTTTTGTTTAAAATCAAATTTATTACAATACATGCATTTAATGTTTTCTTTCTGCGCGCAAATACACGCACGCGACCGTACACACACTCTGTTCCCTTATCTGCACGCAGCCCGGGCCGATTCTCACAGTGTCTGCCTGCAGAGTGAGCTTCACACTGAATGCATCTGCATGTATGTAAAATGTCAACAACAATGCTGTTATTATAGCACTTTTATGATTATCAAATGAGGCTATGACTGTGAATCCTGCATAATTGCAAACTCAGTAGTTGATAGCCATATTGGTATTAAATTTCAATGTAGAACTATAAATACTTTAACTAAATGAATGTTAAAAAGTAGTCATGAAGATGTCTTAATCTTAGACACATTAAGTAGAGAATTAGAAAGTTATTAGGAAACAGTCTGGTATTTTCAAGCATTATCTTTGGAATAATAAAAAGTCTCTTTCAAAAGCACATAATTCTTGGTTTATTTTTCTACCTACTTAAATATACTAAAACTTTAATAATGGTATGATACCCACATGACTTTATGTCTGCTTACACAATTACATGAATATTTTTGATATATAATTCAAAGATTGTTTTTATTTGATACTTGTCAATCTAAAACAGCAAGAATTGAAAACATGAGTACACATTATCTTCTCTTAAAAATATATTTACTTACTGCCTTCCACTTACCTACCTGCAGCCATATGTGAGAGCTGAGCTCTTTGAGATAATCTGTGTTAATTAGAACTTCTTAATCAGCTCAGTGTGTATAGACAGAGATAACACTACATCTCTGAAGCAACTAGGAAGAGTGGCCAGCCTTTAAACACTACTGGAATGGATTTAGTAGTTTTTCTGGCTTACATTACACAATGGTACAATTCAAGAATATACACTTAAACAATTTTAAGTCCTTTGAGTGATATTCAGCTACTCATTTTCATAGAGTGGGTTTTTATTCTTTCATTTTTTTGGTTTTCTTACTGTATTTCTAAATAACATTTCAAATCTAGACAAATCTTTAATTACACTTAACATGCACATTTTCTACCTTCACCAAACCAAATTAATAATAATCTTCCTCGGTCATGTGAAATATGTTTTTAAGTATTTATTTAAAACATACATAGACTTTATATTCAGTATATATGTACAAAAACACAAAAATATATACTTTGATATGTATATTTATAGTTTATGATGAACTCAGGTATGGAGTATTGGACAATATAAATTACAATAAATATAATAGTTATTATAATAAAAATCTTAACCATTTGTATTATTTTATTCTTATTGGATTACATGATTAAATTCACTCTATCCTCAGCAAACAAGAAGTCAAATAGTTTCTTTTTTTGAGGACAGGATCTTGGTTTGCAGTGACTGACCTTGAACTTACTGTCTAGCCCAAGCTGGCCTTGAACTTAGGGCAGTCCTCCTGCCTCAGCCTCTAGAGTGCTGGGATTGCAGTTCTGCACCACCACACCTGGCCAAATAATTTCTAATCATTGTTAAAATGCTATTTCTAAACATAATATTCTTAATGATAAACTAATAAGGTAGCAGAGTCTTTTATAGACCTTCAAGGTCGTGTTATATTTTGCTAAAGTTTTGAATGACATAAATATTGTTGTAGGTTAAAAGTTACCACCTTTATTTTTCTAATTATAGTTTTTACAGATTTCTATTAATAATAATTAGAAGACAATATCCATATTGACTGACATTTCATAGGAATCTTTGTATCATGGCAAATGCAACTATTTCTTGTTCAATCTAAGGAATAGGTTGTTATTAATCATTTCAGTAATTAATTTAAACAGTGAATATTTGTTGAAAAACACTGGAAAATCCGGAATGATTAAGTCTGCAGTGCCCTCAGCAAACCAAAAGTTGAACGGGGCAGACGGACTCCTAAGTCGGTTATTGCAAGAGAACTGAATGTGGTCTAGGTCTAGAGCAGAGCTAGGCACACAAGATGTGGTTGGAAAAGGAGAGAAGAGTCACATGTAACAGGAAGATTAAGGATATTTTCAGACATGGAAGAAGAGTGTGAACTGAGTTTGGAAGAGGAACAAGAGTTTGATGGACGGCTGCCCTGCACAATCACGACCTTGGGGTCATGACATGCACAAAAGGCTGCTTCTAGGTGGACCTTGGCCAGCAGAGGCAGAGACAGTCTACAGCAGACACAGAAGAGAGTTTGTCACACAGTCCTGTGGTATCTATAATTTATTGATTCTACGCTAGGCCCTTTTCAACGGGAACTCACATTATTAGAGGATTCATCTTTAGCTTGTCTTGCCACACAACCTGGTCCCAAGCTTATTCCTTTCTCCTTTTCATGTTCATGTTATGCTTAAAATTAGGTGATGATCAAGTGCACCTGTTCCTAAAGTCACAGAGATAGAGGTTTCACCTGTCTTCTATCTCTAATTTATGTCAGATTTCAGGTCTGAACACCTCATGTGTCCATCATACTCTGATCCTATGATACTTGATGAAATACTTCACTCTTCTTCACTGTTTGAAGATGATATTCTAAGAAGTATTAGATAACTGAGTTAATCAGTCTTCCGTGGAAGAGTTCTAAAGTAAGAAATAATTTTTAAGGCAAGCATCACAAATATACAATGGTCAACAAAACTCTGAAAATAAAAACAAAACTCCCGAAAATAAGAATCCATGAAAATCTGTCTTTTGCTGGGGCTGATGCTCCAACTGCTTGCCTTTCTTTTTTAATTTTTATTACATTCTATCCTAATGTGAGACTTCAAAATATGTATACTGGGAACACTGAGGTGCTACAGAAGTATGGAGTGGGGCAGATACCGAAAAAATAGGACCAAAAGCATGTGTGTCCCAGGCGCTCACACATGGACCTGCCCCTGTGTCCACGTGCACAGGTTTGCACTGAGGAACACACCGCCAAATCCTGTGTACTTGAAACTCAAAGGGTTCACAGTGAACATGTGGGGGAAGAAGATCTGGCTTTCTGATTTGAGTGAGGTGCATCAGCCAGGCGTCGCCAGTCTAGAGAAACGAACACAAAGCCCATGTCCACGCTCCTGGCTCCAACTGCTGCCCCCAGTTATCAAGTGCTTTGCACCTTCAGGAAAAAGAACTATGAATCACTTGGAAAAATTCCATTAACCCATTAAAACCACTTAATTTTGTCCAATACAAACCCAAAAGACAATGCCTTAAGTTGATTCATAATAGGACAAGTCCCAAGTCCAAGGCTGAACATGTGGTTGTGTTGAACAATGGTGCACAATGTGGTTAAGTAAAACCCTCGCTCTCCATCATGTTTCCACATCATTTCTATGTTGTTCCCTTTTTTGAAAAGGGAAAGTCATTTTGAAGCATGGCAGCAGCATAAACTTTATAACAAATTAAGGGCAGATCTGATCTTCCTGGATAGATTTTAAAAGGACAATAGGTTTTTGTCATTTTTATTTTCTAATGAGAATGCTAGATTCAAGTTATGTTTGCATTTCTCAACTTGAGCATTTGTTCATTTCTTTTTTGACATTCTGAACCTAACAAAAGCAATCTTACAATTGGACACATTCCTAAATGTTCCCTAAATATAACATAAGGCAAGAATAGTTTCAAACTCAGAGGATCTCTGACTTATGTTACTTGAAAATCCCATTACATAATAAACGGTGATTGTATTTTTACAACTCCTAGTGAGGGTTACAGCTACTATTCTTTCCCACAGGTTGTGTTAAATTTTCTGGACAAAAGCAGTAGGGACAATATCATAATTATTTCCACTTTATTTCTCAGAAACTGATACTTCAAACGGATGAATGAGAATTCTAGGTTCCACAATTAATTAAGAAGTGGTTTTGAACCAAGAAGTTTTTGATTTTAAAATATGCTAATGATAATCCACAATCCCCAGGTAACTGTCTGATAACTTACTAAGGCTAGCAGAGTACAACTAAACACTTGACCCTATTAATGTACACTGGGAGATTATGTAAGAGCTATTATTACTAGTCTCATTTTATAGATAAGAAAACTAAGACACCAGGAGGTGAGGTACTTTGCAAAGCTTAACAATTATAGAACTGAACTGTAACCTAGGAAGCTTGATTGTAGACCCTGCATGTGAAAGCACAAAACTACACTATCAGTAAGTGAAAACATATCATCTGTTAAAATGTTTTCATGTCTTAGTTGCTTTTCTCTTATTGCTGAGACAAAATACCTGACACCCAGAATTAAGGAAGGAAAGCTTTATTTAGCTCACAGTTTGTGGACGTTTCAGTCCGTACTCGGCTGGCTCCAAGGCAGAGTGGCACATGGCAGAAGGCAACCATTCATGGTGGCAGAAGACAGCAAAAGCAATAAGAGCAAAAGGGAGGGGCAGTGGCAAGCAGCCTCTTCCCTCTCTTAAACTGTATGCAAACTACCTGTCACAGGGCAAGGGTAGCACTCACATCCCTAATTCCAACATTGGGCCGTGAATCAATCATAAACTCCAGAAGCCCACCCCATGACTCCATTAGGCTTTGGGGGGATATCCAGATACAAACCATAACAGTATGCAAACATTTTATTCATTTAATAGACCACTGCTTCTTCAATGAAAATCATATCAAATGTTTAGAAAAGAACTTGAAAACTAGCTTCATTGCCTGTTAACCAATAATTTCACAATCATGGCTTCCTTTTACTGTAAGGGGGGATTTTTTAAAACTATTCTTTTTTGGTATCAGGAATCAAACTCAGGGCCTCATGCTTGCTAGACAGGTGCTGTGCCCCTGAGCTACATCCCCAGCCCTTGACCACCAGAGTAATCTTACAAATTAAGATAAAGCAGAAATTATTCCTCTCACTTTTCAGATGAGAAAATTGATGCCTCTAATAAGAGTCTAATCACATGATAAAAGTTGAAGCTGGAACTAAATTAAAATCTTCTGGGTACAATCAAGTTTTTCAGTCTTATGCTGATATTACAATTATGCAATATTGAAGAATTAGAAGACACTGAAACTGTCCAGTGACATTTTTATCTAGTTAAAAGAAAGCCAAAATTATACACCTAAATTTTGTCTATATAGACATGTATATACCACTTTATAAATATACATTTATACAAAGTACATTTTGCCTTGTTTCTTTGTTTTATAATTCATTGATACAGAAAGATAAAGTTCACCCACATTTTAGATCAGAAACATGAATACATGCCTTTTACATCATTATAACTATAAAACTATCCTCTTTTGAAAATTTCAGTATAACTATATAAATAAAGTTGAGTAAAAAATACCTACTAGTGACAATACTTGGTTGTGTACATCATGATGGAGATGGATACAATTCATTCAGGCCACAGTCTACCAAGGAACTCGGAAGTGAAACAGAAGCCATTACTGTTCATATCTAAATAGATACACAAAAAGACAATCAGTCAGTAAATGTCATTTTCTGTAGTTTGTACAAGGATATCTTTCGAACTGTAGAATTATTAATATCATTATAATCCAGATGTTTGACAAGCAATCCATTTAAAAGACCTTAACTTGCATATTACCTTTTGCACACAATGTGAAGAACAGCCACACAAACACACGATTCAGTCAGGAAATGTTAAGTAATTTCCACGTGTTTATGTGGTTTTTGGAGTTCTCTTTGTCATTAATTTCCAATTTTATTGCATTGTGGTCCGATAATATGCATGGGATAATTTGAATTCTTTTGCATTTAGGTAGATATGCTCTATGGGCTAAAATGTGGTCGATTTTGGAGAAAGACCCATGTGCAGCTGAGAAAAATGTGTATTCTGATGCTGTG
>PVLD010028007.1:0-19991 GCA_004027595.1 Dinomys branickii
TCCATCACCCACCCACCCACCCATCCACCCACCCATCCATCCATTCGTCCATGCATCCATCCATCATTCATCCTTCCTTTCTTTCATCCATTCATCTTCACTGCCACTCTATAATGTTTTCTGCCATCCCTTTATCCATGGTTCCTTCTCTTTATCCTCCCTTCCTTTCTTAACTCTTTCCTTCCTTCCTCCTCCCTCCCTTCCCTCGGTTCCTTTTCATCCTCCTTCCTTTCATGCTCATTTCTACCTGTCTATTTGGTCTCCTTCCACCTCCACCCCTTTCTGTCGTCCATGAATCCCTGAATGCATACACCTTTCCTTCCTCTCCTCTACAAACTTCTACCTGGGTTATGTTTGAATTTCCCTCCACCCTCCTTTCTTCCCTCCATTAATCTTTACTTGTTTCCCCTTCACTTTTCTTTGCTTTCATCTCTCCATCTAAAAGATCATCCACAATGTGGGTATTACATGGGAAAATGCACACTGCAAAGAAGTTTGTAGCCGCTGTGTGGAGAACAGTAGGAACCCAGAATAGAGGATGCTGCTGTTAACCTAGAAAAAAGAAATGCTGCTGGCCTAAATAAAGTTTGTGTGAAAAGGTGCCCAGTAGAGGAAGGAGCTGAGAGGTGTCCCAAAGGGAAAAGAGGTGTTATTTGGTGATGGGTGGCTATGGGAGGCCAGGGACAGGAGGCTTCCAGGCTGGTGTGCTTGTCTTTGGTGCTGAGGGGAAGTAGATTTGGGGGATGGTGATGACTTCAGCATCAGAGCTGGATGCCTGGCCGGGGCCTGAGGCTTCCCTCCCTGGCAGGGGCTGGAGCAGAGAAGCTTCGCAGAGTCACTGAGTACTCACTGCTGGGTGTGGTGACTGCAGCCTGGTGGGTGTAACCTGCAGAAAGCAAGAGGAAAATAGTGAGGAGGGGCTGGGAGGGGAGAAGGAATAAAGAAGGCCTGGCAAGGGAAGCACAGCACAGCGCAGCAGGCTCTTGCTCACCACTGACGTAGAAACTATTAGAGTCCAGGGTGTAACTGCCCAGCTGGGTGGCGCTGAGGGTCAGCTGACTGAGCTCCTGGTACAGACGCTCTCTGTCCAGCTTGGGATCCATAGGGTCCAGATGGTAGCTGCACAGCATGTCCACACCTGTGGCTGACCCATTTCTCTTGGGACTGAGGAGGGCGAAGCAGAGCAATAATAGTAAATGTCCTGCCCATGGGAGGAAATCCAAGATTCCTGGGGCAGAACAGGAAGAGGCCAGAGAAGCCTGGTAGGCAGGTTGACAACCATAGACAACCATAAATTCTCTGAATGTGTTGACTTTTGGCATATGTGCCACTGGGAGAAGAGACTGGCGGGTAGGAAAAGCGATACTAATTAGTAGGGCTGAAATGTGCAATCTCATGGCCTGGGGACCGGTGGGATCACGCCTGAGACAGGTTCAGGATTGGCATTGGACACTAATGCAAATGAGAAAAAGTATGGCTGTTTTGAGAGGGCTACTAGTGACAGAATAGAAAATCTAAAGGAAATGCCTCTCCTTAAAGGATAGGGAAGGACGAAGAAAACTCAAAAGAGGATGATCAGTTTAGTAGTGGTCTTATCCTGATGAAAGACTGCAGAATTTCAGAATAGTACTGGTGGGAAGGTGTTAGGGCCAGGAGACCTTAATGCTGGATCCAGTGCTTCCTGAATTCCACCTGTGCTGAGACACTCACAGTGAATACAGGAGAGAAGCTGAACAAGCTCGCAGGCCTAGGACCACTTAGGGCAGCCATGGCCAGGCATCATTCTCAGGACTTACCTGAGCAAAGTCAGTCTGCAGCCTGTGTATAGGAGGCCAACAGTAGTGTTCTTGAACAAAGGGCTGAGCTGTGGAGAGGAGAGGGATAATCAGAGAGGCAGGGGCAGGGGCATCATGGTTGCTGGTCCTTTCATTGGTGGGAGAGGCAGAGATGGTGGATGGACACGGTTGGCCTCAAAATACGGGCAAATAAACTGAATAGACACTTCTTAAGGGAAAAAGCACAACTGGCGATAAGTACATGTACAAATGTCCTTCTTCTTTAGTATTAGAGAAATGCAAATCGAAACAACTCTGAGGTTCCAGGGTACGCTGATCAGAATGACTATTGCTGAAAACACAAAAGGTAACAAATCTCCTCCCTCTGTTTCTGCTTCCCGGCTGCCATGATGCTCGTGGCTTTCCTCTGTGGAAGTTTCTTCCACCATGCTCTTTTCTGTTTTTGAGCTAAACTTTGAAATGGTGAGCCAAAAATAAACCTCTCATCCTTTCTGTTGTAGGTGTGAGGTATTGTGTCTCAGTGATGAGGACAGTGACTACGAGAGAATACTTCTACCTTGTTGGTGGGCAGGTAAAATCATACAGCTGCTGTGGAAATGTGCAGAGAGTCCCCAAAGAACTAAAAATGGAAATTTCACTTGACGCAGCTGTACCTCTCCTGGGCATACTCCTGGAGAAGTTAAAAACCCATGGCATAGTGTGATGTACACACCCATGTTTTTAACAATGCAACTCACAATAGCTAAGCTCTGGAAGCAGCCTAGATGCACATCAGCAGATGGAGGGATAACGAAAATGTGTTATTTACACACAGTGCAATGTTATTCAGCCAAGATGAATAAAATCAGGTCCTTGCAAGAAAATGGGTGGAACGTGAGATTATAATGTTAAGTGAAAGAAGTCAGACGTAGACAGCTAAATAAAGAGTGTTTTATATGAGAGACCTAAGACATAAATAAATAAAAGTCACATAAAGGACAGATGGTAGAAACAAGGAGACAGACATTTTGGTGATAGGGAAGATTACAAGAGGAGGGGGGGAGTTAAGGAGTACAGTGATGGAAAATGATAAAGATGTATTATATCCTTGTGCCAATTTTCCAATACAAATGTAACTGTTATGCATCATAAATGGACACTAATAAAAAAATGGAGCCAGGCAGGAGTGAGCTGGGCTGGGCTGGAGGAAGATGGGCAGAGTTCTTACCAGCTGATTCAGGATGATTTCTGTGTTGTTGAACTTCCAGGACCCTGGAGGCTGCATGTCCTTCTCATAGGCCAGGTTGGTGATGGTGAAGTTGAAGGTGAATGGCACCCATGGAGGTCCTGTGGCTGCAGTGGGTGGGGGAGAACGCCATGGTCAGTCAGGCCTGTGCTGTGCATGAAGCAACAGGGTCTGGGGCCACAGGCCTGAGACCAGGGACTGTCTCACCAGAGACTATAACAATGGCTAAAGAGCCGTGGGGTCTCATGTCTGCATCACAAGTTGTATATAGCACTACACTATCACACGCTGCAGGTCAGGAGGGAAATATTTAGAAGATACAGAGCTTCAGAGAAGACAGTTTTGTACATAACGTTTTCATTCCCAGTGTTTCTGTGAAATCGCTGACGTATTCTCCTTTCATCTACCTAGCTGTGATATGGTGGGACTTCCCGGTTGCCAGAGAAATCTGGCTAGAAGCACCCAAAACGTGGACATCATGGGCAACTAATTGTGACTGCAAAGACTTCTTGGCCTGTGACCTGGACTCATTTTCCCTGGACCAGTGGAGAAGCTGGCAGGGAACCGGTGCTTCTTTCCCAGTATGTGACTTGAACAAGTCTGAGAGCCACTAAGTTCTCACTAGAACATCGCAGCCTGCAGAACACAGGGAACGATTTGGAAGCTACCAATCTCCAAAGGATACAGGTGTCATTCAAACCTCCTCACTTCCAGTATTTCTGTTGAATTTTTGACTTGTTTCCTTCACCCATACACCCCACTGTGATTTAACGGCGTTTCTTTGTGACCAGAAGTGGAGGAGATGAACAGCTAATGGTTACTGCAAAGGCTTCTCAGCCTGGATCCCCGCTCTTTCTTTTCCTGAAAACTGGAGATGTGGGCAGGGGCTTGGTGCTTCCTTCCCTGGCTGTGGTGGAGACCTTTGATGGTCACTGAGTACTCACCACTGGGGGCGGCTACTGCAGCCCTGTTGGTGTATCCTGCAGAGGGAGAGAGGAAAGGAAGCACGGAGGGATGGGAGGTGGACAAGGAATAAAGAAGGCATGAAGGTGACACAGTGGGCTGTAAAATGTAGGAAACACATAACCACCACATACCATTAACATACAGGCTGCTCTTTTCCAGAGTGTAGTGGCCCAGCTGGGTGACACCATGGGTCAGCTGACTCAGCTCCCTGTACAGCTGCTCTCTGTCCAGCGAGGGGCCCACGGGATCAGGACGATATGTGCAGACTGTGTCCACTCCTGTGGCTGACCCGCCCTTCTCAGGCCTGGGGGAGGCAGGTAAGGGGAAGGACGGTAAGGGAACTGGTCAGCAGGGTGCTAAGATCCTTGGAGAAATTGACAGGAAGGGGCCAGAATGAAATGAGAACCTCATAGAGAGGTGATGAAGCTTTCATTTCTTAGTGTGCTGACTTCTGACCATTCTAGGCTTGTAAGCAGAGTTGATAGGGAGGAGACACGATCAAATGGTGAGTGTGAAGGCTGCATCCCGTGTGCACAGAGACAGAAGACAGAAGAGGTGCTTGAGATGTGTAAAGAGTTGGAGTTGGGAATTGAAGCAAATGGAGAAGTCGTGTTTGTGATCCAAGAAAAGCCAGTATTTAAAACCTGACAGAAATTCACTTGTACTTTACAGGGTAAAGGCAGGAAGGATTTCAGAATGGCTGAGGAGGGCTGAGGCCCAGTCCTGCCGACAGACTCTGCAGGATCAGAGCACAGTTCCTTAGGGACCAGGAGACATCTTGGTGCTGCAGTCAGTGCCTCCTGAATTCCACCTATGCTGAGACATTCCTAACGGGTACCGGAGGGAAGCTGAACAAACTCTTTGGGGCTAGGACCACTTAGAGCAAACATGGCCAGTTATCCTCAGGACTTACCTGAGCAAGGCCAGTCTGCAGCCAGAGTAGAAGGGGCCGATAGTTGTGTTCTTGAACAAGGGCCTGAGCTGTGGAGAGAGAATGAGCTCTGAGAGCAGGGCCAAGCTCATCATAGTTGGGCTGTGCCTTTATCAGCAGGTGAGGCACAGAGGTGGATGGATGGGGCTGACATGCGGGCCAGACACGACTGAAGTGGGCGTGGTCAGAGGCAGGTGGCATGACTGGTGCAAGGTGAGCAGGGCTCTCACCAGGTGCTGCAGGACCTTCTCTGTGTTGGTGAATTTCCGGGACCCTGGAGGCCACATGTCCTTCTCGTAGGCCACGTTGGTGATGGTGAAGTTTAGAGTAAGTGGCACCAAGGGAGATCCTATGGCCGCAGCAGGGATAGAGAGGGGTGCCATGTTGAATCAGGCCATAGTTGGGACCACAGAGCTGTGACCAGGGGGCATCTCCATGGAGACCGTAGCAGTGGTTGAGGAGTTTTGGCCTCTAATGACTTAAGCATTAGTCGTGGATAACACTGGACAATCACGTGATCCTGGTGGGCAGGGAGTGATCTGAAAGCTGCAAAACTTTGGCGGGGACAGTTTACCACCTAACATCCCCATTTCCATATTTTCCCTGAATACAGCTTTGCTGCATCCATCCCTCATTTACTGGCATTTTTCTGTTGCCAGAGAAAGGTACATGGAGGTGAGAACACAGAGGTGATGAACAGTAGTAATTGTGATTTTAAAGTCTTCCCAAGCCTTCCCTCCCTGACAGCCAGCGAAGTAAGCAGGATTTGGAGCTTCTGTCCTTGGATGAAGCAATATGGTCCTGAGGCTCATGGGCTACTCACCGGTGGGGACCACTATTTCAGTCTGGTGAGTGTAACCTGCAGAAAAAATGTAGAAATGTGAGTAAGGATACCTCAGTGGTGAAGAAGTAACAAACTTTGGAAGTGGAGGCTGTGGGCATCTATAATGCAGAAAAGTAGAGATGCCAGTGCTCACCGTCAATATGGAGACTGTCCTGTTGCAGGGTGTAGGGCCCCAGTCGGGTGGCGCCTTGGGTCAGCTGGCTCAGGTCCCAGTACAGCTTCTCTCTGTCCAGCCCAGGACCTGCTGACTTTGGGTGGTAAGTGCAGACCGCATCTACTCCAGTGGCCGCTCCCTGCTTCTTTGGCCTGGTAGGGCAGGTGAGAATGATGGCCATGAATGGGTTGGGTGGAGTGGGATGCCAAGATCCTGGCGCCATGACAGCAAGAAGTTGGAGGAAATGAGCCTAGTGGAGAGATAAGGAGCCAGACGTGGATAGTCTGGTGGCTCCTCTCTCGGCTTGTTAAGGAGGGACCCAGGAATGGCGGTAACGAGGATCCACCCACTGAGCTCCAGGACAGCATTATGAGAATCCTAAAGGACTGTTAGAATATGGTACAGCTCTTGTGAAGAGGACCCAGGATCCTGTTGTCTTCCTGTTGGAGCTGGCCTCACTTTCGCCATCTAAAAACAGGTGTCCCATGGTTGTTGCCCTATATCTGTGATGCATTTTCCCTATGGCTGCCAATTCTCACCCCAAACAAAAATCTTTCCTTGTGAAACACCTGCTGAACTCTTCCACTTCACCCACCACCTGGAAGCGATCAGTTCTAGCCCATCCAAATCCGGCATCGCTCACCTCTGCACCTACTCCCCTAGCAGTTGAGTATTTCAGCCCTGCGTGTTCCCTGCCTCAAGCTCTTCTTTCTTTACCTGCTTTTTCTCTTTCTCTGCAGCAGCCCTTCTGGCCATCACCTACTCTTTTCCAGTATGAACTTCTGTCTCACTTCTGCCTCGACTCACTGCATTTTTCTCATCTCTCAATACTTCAGCATTCTGTCCGGGTCCCAATTTCTCAGCTGTAAAATGGCATAATGATGGTACCTAGGGCACTGGTTTGTGTTGTGAGGATGAAATCTGGCAATATAAGTAATGTGCTTCAAGTGGTCCCTGGTGTACTCTAAATAACGAATGAGTATCTGCTGCCATAATTATTATAATGGTTATAAATACAGTAATTATTTATGATGACTGTAGTATTAACGAGCTGTTAATGACCCTTTGTGAGGGATGAAGACTATTGAGTTTTCAGAGCTGGGCAGAGAAAGCTTGGTGCAGGGTAGAAGTTCAAGCAGTGTTAATGGATGGAAAGAAAATTCATGGAACTCCAGGACATGGGAGCAGAGGGGATACATCAAAGTCCTCGAACCATGTCCTCAGAAAGCTCACATCATTCTTACCTATCTCAGTGCCATAGGCAGGGCTTGCTCTCTTGAGAAAGGAAATTTTCAGGGAATTGAAGATATCACGGAGAGATGCCCACTGAGGCTAATCCTCCTGGGGACCCTGGAGTGGAACTGACTGTGCTTGCTCAGAGGTTGTCATTATTAGCAGAACTGGGTTCAGAGAGGGAAGGAAAGCAAAAGCTTTTCTTTATTCTCAAAGAAAAGTGAAAGGCGAGCGGGGTGGGACCTAGCATGGGCTTTGAGGAGGCTGAGCCTGAATCCTGGCCTATTTGGCATCAGTTGGCTCCATAACTTCTGTGGGTCTCAGTTTTTCGTGTGTAACACTGGGGATAGCATTGTTGCTGAAAGACTTTAGGAAAATAATGTCAGGGATGCTTTTAGTTTGGTGATTCTAAGCCAGAGGCACCTCAGGAGATCTTTGACAGCACTGAGACATTTTTGGTGGTCACAACTTTGGAGGCGGGGAGAAGAGGGTTACTACAGGCATCTAGGTGGATGTTTAGAGGCCATGATGCTGCTAAGTAGCCTACAGTGCAAAGCACAGCCATCCAAAGAAAGATGTGGTGAAGAATGTGGACAGAAGCCCTGACCTTGCCCCACTGCCTGGCACACACTGCTTCTGTGCCTTAACCTTTAGGGGTATTTGTATGTTTTGTGGACTACATGGCACATGTGTGCATCCTTTGTAAAGGATCAGGGCTGTGTCCTTTCGGAGGTTAGTTTGATGCACACTCTCCAGGTGCTACATTTTGTTGTTCTGTTCCTAGGAAACCCTGTGCTAGAGCGTGGATCTTAGACATTCCCCAAAGGCCAATATGTTACTGGCTTGGTTCCCAGGTGGCACAATTGGGAGGTGGTGGAACCTATGAGAGGAGGGGTTCAGGGAGGTCTTTGGTCATCGGGGTCCCAGGAGAGGTGGCTTTCGCAGGTTAGGGGTTGGAAATGGCTGAGACCAGAGGGAGGACCTAGCCCTAGACAACTATGCATTAGAATCTCAACCATGCCTCCCTGGGCCAGCTTCTTTGCACGTTTCACCTGAGCAAGGTCAGTCTGCAGCTAGAATACAGGAGGCCGATGCTGGTATTCTTGAACAAGGGGTCAAGCTGTGGAGGGGAAAGAAGGAGATCAGCAGAAGGTCTAAATGGGGACAGAAGAGTCAATGAGCTGAGATCAGTGGAGCAAGAGAGGTGGATGGAGTCAGCATTGGTGGGTGGGGCATTTGTTGAAGGAAAGTGGGGTTAGGTGGGGTGTCCACGGGAAGGAAACAGGGAGGGGGCAGAGCTGGAATGGGTAGGAAGGGATCAGTGGGCAAGGCTAGAGGGAGGGGATGCAGCTCTCACCAGTCCTTGCAGAACTTTCTCTGTTTTGTTGAATTCTGAGGAGCCCCAAGGCCGCATGTTCTCCGTGTAAGGCATGTCAGCGATGGTGAAGTTAAGGGTGAACGGCACCAGAGTGGGACTAGAGGCTGCAGTAAGATTAAGGGAGAAGTCAAATTCGGAGTCCTATTTGAAGTAGTTTCGAGGGTTGAGGGAGGCTCCAAATCCAGATGGATCTAACAGATAGATCCCTGGTACCCAGTGTGTTCACACCTGGAGCAAGAGATGAATATGTTTCTCCCAGAAGAGGAAACTTTATTTTGAAAGACACTAACAATGAAAAATGACAATAAAATAGCAAAAATAGCGACAGTAAGATTGGGCAGAAGCTCGCTCTACACCACCTTGATGCTAAGTACTCTTTATCCAGTATCTCATGTAATCCTCACATAACCCCTGGACAGTCTCCTATTGCTTATCCCAACTCACTGAGGATGAGAATGAGTGTCAGAGAGGACGAGTCACTACCCCAAGGCTACACAGCTATTTTAGGACAGAAGCTCAAGCTCTGGAATTTAAATGACTTAGGTGTGGGAAAGTGGAGGAGAGGTTCACATCCTTCATCAGGCCTGGTCTGGATGGGGGACAAAGGGACACAAACCCCACCCACTCAGGAGACCTTATCCTCTTGAGATAACAGGGAGTGTTCCACATCTGGAGACATGTGGGAGTTAGAATGGGGTGGGGAGTGAAAGCAGCACTGTGTCCTGTTCTAGATGCACCTCAGCTTTAGCCACACACAGGAACCAGAAATGCAGAGTCTAGGTGTTACACACACGAGCCCTATTTTTTGCCTCTAGCCAGCGAGCTGATATATATATGTTGCTGTAAGGAACATAATTCGCAAAGAATTAGCAAGAAAGAAATAGTCTTATCTATTCAGTCTCTTCAGGATTGAATTCTTAATGCAAGCTGTTGGTCAGCTGGTTGATTGAGTCAACTAGCAGGTTGATCTTCTGCTGAGTTGGTTTCTGGTATACTGGGCACAGGGCAAATCTAATCTCAGAAAATAGATCTGGTGGTTTGTACTCTTTCAAAGTGGTGGGAGGTTCAGGGGCTACGTATAGGTTTTAGAGTGTGGCTTAGGATGCGGGGTCCTGGGAGAGGGACTGGCACTCAAGGAATTCTAGGCATCTGGGGTGACTGTCAAATCCATCAAGAATCAACCTTGGGGGCTGGGGATGAGGCTCAGTGGTAGTGCGTTTGGTGGCACATGTGAGGCCCTTGGCTCCATCTCGAGCACTATAAAATTGTCAGCTTTGGGGTCCCAACACACGTCACCTACTTCACCCCTCCTTCTACCTCCTGTGGTTGCAGGAACCACTGTGAGCATCTTTAGCGAAGAGAATTCCTACCTGTGGGACTGGAGGAGGAGAGAGGCATCCATGCAGAAACAGTGGGCATCATAGAAGCTGGGAGGACGAAAAAGTATTTATAGTGGGGACCCCATCACCATGGAGATACTGGGAAGGAAAAGTTCGTGCCAAGGGGGGTTTAGGGTAAAAGTTTCTGTTCATTCCAGGAGGTAGGGTAAGGATGGGCAATGGAGAGAATGGGCTTTTGACTTCCTTCATTCTAAAGAGCTGGGCTGTATAGGGGTGGCAGAGCCTCAGAATACTCACTTCTTGGGGTGGTGGCCAGGCTCTGATGGGTGTAACCTGCAGAGATAAAGGAAGAAAGTGTGAGGATGGGGCAGGATGCAGGAAATGGAATCCTGGGAGGGGGCCATGTGGGTGCACACCGCAACACACACAGCACGGGTGGCTGCTGCTCACCATTGACATAGAGACTGTTCTGGTCCAGTGAGTAGCTGCCCAGCTGGGTGACGCCATGGGTCAGGTAGCTCAGCTCCCAGTACAGCCGCTCTCTGTCCAACCCAGGGCCTGTTACGTCAGGGTAGTGAGTGCAGGTGGCATCCACCCCTGTGGCTGCTCCATGCCACTCAGACCTGTGAGTACAAGCATGGGGAATGACAATAAATGAAATGTCTATAAAAGGATCATGAGATCCCTGGAACAAGACAGGGATGGGACAAAAAATAGACTGGTAGAGAGGTTAAGATGCCAGACTTAAAGTCTCTGAGTGCAGCTTCTACAGTTCCAGCCAGCCTGGGATGGTGAGCAATTATGCATTCAAGAATTTTTATTAAATGCAAGACTCAAACATACAACCTCACCAAGTGAGCATAGGAGCTGTCACACTGGAGCCAAGGAAGAGCTGGAATTCGGGATTAAGCAAGTGGAGAAGTCATATTTGTCATGGAGACAGAATTTAAAGCTCCAAAGAAATGTTCTGAAGTAAAGGGAGGAAGAGAAGGAGGAAATTCAGAACAGATGAGGTGGGGAGGGCCCAATCCTGGAGATGCGTTGTAGAATCTGGGGGGCGCTGATGGGGAAAGTGGTAGCATTAGGGAAAACCCTGGTACTGGATCTACCCAGTGCCTCTTTGGGTCAGGGAGGACTTGGGGCAGCCCTGGGGTACCATTAAGAACTTGCCTGAGTGAGGTCAGTCTGCAGCCAGAGAACAGAGGACCAACACTAGTTTTCTTGAACAAGGGTGTGAGCTGTGGAGGAAGGGGAGGAAGGTGAGCAGAAGAGCCAAGGAAGGATGGGGCAGGGCAGCTTGAGGTGGGCAGGGCTGGCGTCTATTTTGAGAGGGTGAGGAGGGCGTGGCATAGCGTAGGTGGGCGTGCTCCATGTCAGTGGGTGGGGCAGGGTGTTGCGGTCAGGGCTCTCACCACTTTCTGCAAGACTGTCTCTGTGAAGTTAAACTTCTGAGATCCAGTCTCGTGCATGTTCTTCTCATACTCCAGGTTGGTGATGGTAAAGGTGATGGTGAATGGTACCAGGACTGAGCCAGCTGCGGTAACAGGAGTGGAAGAGAGAAAGGCTTTGAGTCTATTCTTGCTGTACGCACCTAAACATGGGGCATTCTGCGTGTTCATCCTCCACTAGCGGGAGCGTCCTCCTCGTCAGAGTCAGGATTAACTTAAGGGCATTGTGGACATTTATCTCTGCTGTGTAGCGGTAAATACATTGCCAAGCTGAAAGCAAACAGATGTGACGCTCCAGGTGGCTAAAATTCTGATAGACATTCTCTTCTTTTGAGTTTTTCTTTAACCCAAATTGTTTTTCTGAGATCCGCATGTTTACTAATTTCTTAAAAAAATTTGGAAGAAACACATATGTGACATTTGTACATGTTAGGCCTTATTTAAAATTCTTTACTTACCTTTCTTAAAAACATGTCAACATATTTTAATGTATTAAAAGACCTTGAACTCACTGCTTTGGAGGGATTTGGCATTATGATGTCTACAGATGTGAAAATCTAGCCAGAGGGGCTTTAAATACTTGGCTAAAGTCACACAGTCTCTAAAGGTCAGAATGAGATTTGAATACAGACTTTGTGCTGCCAGAGTCTGTGCTCCTAACCCCTCCATCTAGGACCACAGATAGGACAAGGCTACAGAACCAGCATGTTACCCCTGAACACCTGGTGGTTAGAAGACATCCAGCACCTCACCAGGGCGAGGAGGTAGTACAGAAATCTATCCTGGCTCAGCCGGATGCTGAGGGCAGACAGCTTAGCCTCAGCCTTACCAGAGACTTCACACGTTCCTGAGCAAGTGTGGCCAATAAGCACTCATGATTTTGCTGGTCTGTGCATAGCTTCTGCTGTTTTATCATCTTGGAATTGAGAAGTAAGTTTAAGAAGAGAGAGAAATCACCTACATACACCTGAAAATCTCAGCGAGGAACATCTAATTCATTCAGTGCCTGGCTTTACAATCAGGTCTGTCTCTGTCTTCCCAACAAAGACTAGGGCAATTTCTTTTCTAGTTAAAATGCATCACCAGAGCCTTTTATATAATAAGTGCTAGATAAATACTTGTTGAATAAATAAATGAGACCTCATATTGCTCAGGTGATTCATCCCAGAGACCCAGGACACTAGAGTTTGGTAAGAAGAAAAGAGAGAGAGAAAGCTCCTACCTGTGGAGACTGGTGCAAGGGTGGAAGACGTTGCTGGGGTCATGGTGGAGGCCGCAGAAACTAAGGAAAAAACCAATAAGGGAATGATGGAGAAAATAGGGATTCTCAGCCAAGGAGGGTTCATCATGGGGTCCGAAGGCCATTTTCCTGTTTAAACTCAAGCTTATGTTGGGCTAAGTCTTTTCTGAGTGAGGGAAAGACCAGGGCTTTCCTGTTCCTTCCTTCACTGGAGGACGTACAGCAGGGGTTAAGGGAGAGAAGAGATGGGGCCAAGGCGCAGGGATCCTAGTATCCAAACTACTCACCACTGAGGGTGGAGGTCAGGTACTGATGGGTGTAACCTGGGGAAAGAGAGGAAAAGAAAAGGTGAAGCACGGGTGGATATGGATGGGAAGAAGCCAACACTCTGAGGCTTGTTATTTTTCCCTTTCTGTATTGTTTTTGTATTTCAGTATGGGGATTGAACACATGGCCTTCACACTGAATGACAACTCCAGCACTTTTTATTTTTTCTTTTGAGACAAGGTTTTGCCAATGCCCAGTTTGGGAATGACTGTGAATATGCCTTGTTTCTGTGTGTTATGAGCTCAGAACACACAGCTACAGTGAGACCCCCAGGGAAGCCACACTGCAGTTGCAGACCACTGACCATTGACATAGAGGCTGTTCCTGTCCAGGGTGTAGCGGCCCAGCCGGGTGATGCTGTGGGTCTCACGGCTCAGCTCCCAGTACAGCTGCTCTCTGTTTAGCCCGGTGCTTGTGGGCTCAGAGCGATGAGTGCAGATGACGTCTACCCTGGTAGCTGACCCGTCCTTCTCAGGCCTAGGGAAGTGGGACACGTGGACAGGGACATAAGCAAGACTGATCATGGGGAAGTCTTGCCAGAATATCTGGAAAAGGCACAAACTGAATTAGGTTGCTGTTATGGTTGGTACATTGTGTCAACTTGGGGAATCTGGAGGTTTAACTGAGTGATTCAGCAGGAAGCCAGAGTGTTTACTTTGTATACATCCTGAGCCTGTGGAAAAGGAAGGCATGGAGATTGTGTGAGAGCTACATGCCCCCTGGGTGGGGGTAGGCTGTTTACAATGTAAGGGAAGAGAAGAGGCTGCTTGCAGCCATTCGTCCCTTTTGCTCTGCTTGTTTTGCTGTGCTCTGCTGCCACGAACAGTTTTGCCCTCTGCCATGTGCCACTCTGCCTCTCAGCCAGCCAAGTATGGACTGAAACCTCCACAAACTGTAAGCTAAATACACCTTTCCCTCCTTCAATTTGGATGTTGCATATTTTGTCTCAGCAACAAGAGAAAAGTAACCAAGATAGTTGCTTAGAAGGAAGGGAAAAACATAGCGGGGAATTTATAAATGATCTGTAGATGCAGAAGGTAAATTGAGACAGGTGTTAGCACCATGCTTATTCAGTACTCACAGAGGTCTAGTATATGTTATCTGTAATATTTGGGATCAGAAGTGTTTATCATTTCTGAGTTTTCAGATTCAGAGTGTACATAAGTTGTACTAGTTCAGTATCCTTGTTCCAAAATCTGAAATCTGCTGTAATTTGAAACTGTTTGAGGGGCCGGGGATCTAGTTCAGTGACATAAGTGCCTGCCTGGCAAGTGCAAGGTCCTGAGTTGGATTCCTAGTACCAAAAAATAAAAAGAGAGAAAGAAACTGTTTGAACACTATTAAGACAAATCAAGATATTTCAGATTTTGAAGCATTTCAGAATTTGTACTTTTGGGTTTAGGAAAATGTATCCTAGTCCAGTCTCATGCCACTCTAGGCTAGGCCAAGGGAAATAACAAATTCGCTGGTTAAGCAGCTCAAGAGCCCGGCAAAGGTACTGGGTTGAGCACTGTCAGTGTAGGTGTAGAAGTGTGTGGGCCATGAAGACTCTTCGTTTTTGCTTTCTAAATTTTCCAAGTGGAGAATAGTGTGGGAAATTCTGGGCATTCACTCGTGGGGAATGTCTATGTTGCTTAGGCCCAGGAGGAGATAAACAGAATACCAAGAGGACAAAATCTGGGGAGAAAGCTCAGAGGACAAAGCATCTCAGGTGCTCAGAACAGCTCCACTGGGCAGGTGGGGGAACAGGCTGATTCAGGAGCTGGGTTGGGGAGCATGGGGGTGTGGGCATCTGTCCTGGACTTACCTGAGGGAGCTAAGTCTGCAGCCAGAGAAGAGTGGGCCGATACTGGTGTTCTTCATCAGAGGACCAAGCTGGGGAGGATGGAGACGGAGGTGGGGAGGAGGTCTGAGAGGCTGTGGGCGGGCAGGAGGAGGGCTGTGAAGACCTCAGTGGTCTTACCAGGTGCTGCAAGATGGCCTCGGTTCTATTGAACCTGGAGGATCCTGGATGGCTCATATCTGGCATGAACTGCAAGTTTGTGATGGTCAGGTTGATGGTAAAGGGTACCAGAGTAGGACTCAGGGCTGCAGCAGGAAAGGGAGAAAAAAAAAAAGAAGCCGTACAGTTCTCTGTCCAGTACTTCCTCCCTCTGCTGAAGACCTCACACAGAGACTGGATTCTCTGCCAGAGTGCACCGCTTAGCTTGGCTGTTTCTCCTGGGCTTCTCAGAACCACCCCTTTAAGATATACACAACCACTTTGTCCAAAAGACTTGCTCAGAATCAGAGCTGAGAGAAATAAATACAAAGTTTAAAAGTATAAGCAATGTAGGAGTTTGCATACCCTTATTTTTAAAAATAGGCAGCATAGGTTAAAAACAGTGATTAAATAAAGGTTTGTAAGGTGCCTTTGTAATGATGAAAGCTTATTTAAAAACATCTTAGACAATTCTAGCGAACTGCAAAGATAGTTCTTGGTACATGCACAGCAGGTTTCGGTGTCAAATATAATCTTTGTCTTGTTATCATCATTATCATTATTATCTTGGTCATCACAGCCATCATCGTGGCCATATCGGCACCATCGCAAGATCATAAACTGCCTAAGAGGGGAGATAATTTGCTGTGCGTTCCCTGATGCATCTCAGCACTTAGCACAAAGTAGGTGCTCAGTTATCACTAGTTTTACTATGAACTTCCATCTCTGAGTCACCACGTGGGAGACGACTGCAGGCTCGGGCCTCCCTCTCACAGAAGTGCCACGCACTGTACTTACCTGTAGGGCTGGAAGTGGAGAACGGAGCCACAGAAGTTCCCAGGTCCACTGTGGAGGTCGCGGGAGCTGAGGAGAAGCTCTTGTGAGTGAAAGGGGCTGGGCCTTCCCACCTTGGAAATGCCAGCAAGAGAGAGTCCTTATGGGGCTTGCTGTACACGGGGCTGAGCTGGGACTCTCGCTTAAGCTGGGGCAGCAGGGAGGGCGAATTACTTTGCACCCCCCACAGCCTTTGATCCCAGAGAGGACTTCATGGGGCGTGGTGTGGCCAGCCCCTGCTTTGCCTGGTGTGGGGCAGGGAGAGGAGTCACTGGACATGCATGAATACTCACCGCTGGTGATGAGTGCAGAGGTCCGATGGGTGAATCCTGCAGCAAGAAGCAGGGAGGATGTGGGTTAGGGTCATTGGACACATAGGGCACTAAAGAGGGGTCAGTCAACCCTGTGTAGTGGGAGAGGCATTTATGAATCAAGGGATGGCAGCAGATTCTCTATTGGGGCTTTTAGAGAAAAGAAGATGCCTCAAGGATGAACCCAGTGGAAGAGGAAGAAACAGGGAGAGCCACACGGAGACAGCACCCACTGAACCCATTACCCAAAGGGAGTCTACCCAACAAAGAGCAGGAGACACAGGCCACATCCTGGATGCTCACCATTGACATAGAGACTGTCCCTGTCCAGAGTGTAGGCGTCCAGCTGGGTGACGCCCTGGGTCATCTGGCTCAGCTCCCAGTAGAGCCGCTCTCTGTCCAGCCTGAAGCCCTCAG
Source organism: Dinomys branickii (assembly GCA_004027595.1). NCBI lineage: Eukaryota > Metazoa > Chordata > Mammalia > Rodentia > Dinomyidae > Dinomys > Dinomys branickii. The sequence goes on from PVLD010028007.1 coordinate 16,426, forward strand.
GGCCAGGGCGGTGTGAGCAGACGGCATCCACTCTGGTGGCTGCTCCATCCTTCTCGGGCCTGGGAAGCACCATACATGTTGGGTCCAAGTATCTCTCCATCATTGTGTCCCTCCCATGCCCTCTCCAAACCCCAACCTGAACCTGGACAAACACTCGTGTAAAGGAAGCTGCTGTCTTTGGGGAAACGCCCACTGTGCACACTACTTAGAATTATCATGCCAGCCGAGGGCGGCAATCCCCGACCTCAATAAATGCCAGATCTGGGGCTCAACTCAGGTCTCTCTGAACTCACTGAGGGTCTTACCCCCTACATCCCCTGTTACGTCTTCCCTCAGATGGAAATGAAGCTGCGGGTAGAAGACCATGAAAAAGTGGAAAACTTCAGGTGCCAGACCTAGAGGCTGCTTTTTCTTCTTCAGACAGCATCTAACTATGTGGTTGAGACTGGCCCTGAACTCATAGCAGGCCTCCTGCCTCAGCCTCCCAAATTCTGGGATAGATGGAGAGATTCTGTGAGTGACATGTGGGAGGAGGGAAAGACAGTTTGGAAACATGGACCCTCATCTACAGGAAGAGTTTGTCATTTGGGCTGTGCTTTTCGTGAACAGTATCTTACCTGAGTGAGGCCAGTCTGCAGCCTGCATACAGGGAGCCCAGGCTGCTGTTCTTGAACAGGGGTTGGAGCTGTGAGGAAATCGCACAAGTGAGGCAGAACCCCTAAAGGAGCGGAAGGAGCCCAGGCTCTGTGGGGATGGCCTAGCAGTGTGAGGTGTGTGGGGCTGGAAGCGTGGACGAGGCTTGGGGAGCAATGGGCATGGCATGGCAGATGCGGGTGCACTGGCAGGGGGCTGAAGGCAGTGTGCGCTCTCACCAGCTTCTGCAGGACTCTGTCTGTGAAGTTGAACTTCCGGGATGTGGGGTGACGCATGTCCTCCTCATACCGCAGGTTTAGGATGGTGAAGTTGGTGGTGAACGGTACCAGGGGAGGGGTCCAGGCTGCAGTGGGAGTGGGAGATGGGCAGGGGCTGAGCCTGCTCTCGCCTGTGAACCTGAGCACGGCTCGCACCCTGGTGCAAACTCACCCCCAGGGAGGGCCTTCCTCCTGGAGGGACAGTTCTCAGGGAGGAGATGCACATGCCATGACCACTGGACAGCTCCCTGGAGAAGTCTGAAACACTGCTTTGTACAGCGAGCGCCTTGCCAAGCCCGATGTCAGATTTCCCTCCAGGTAGCAGAGTCCCACATTTTCTTTGCTGAGTTCTTATTTAACCCCAGTTGTAGTTCAGAAATCCACATATTTATTGATTTTACATAATTGAAGAAACAGGTTCCAGTCCATAGGTCAGGCCCTAGTGTCAGATGGCTTACTTACTTTTTAAAGATAAGCAAATCAACACTGGCAAGATATGAAATGATTTCCTTGATCCCTTTGCTTTGGAGGGAGATAGCACCCTGATCTCCATCTTGCAGCTGGGAAACTGAGCCCATGGGAAGGTAAACAGTGTGCTTGAGTCACACGTCTCTAAATGTCAGAAGCAGACCTGATTCCAGGCTCCGTGCTCCTGTGTGTGTGCTGCTCACCCCTGCAGGCCTTACCCGAGACAGGCCCAGGCTACAGAAGGGGTGGCCTCCACCTGAGCCCTCAGCGCTCTGAACAGCCTCAAGAAGCTCTCACTGACATGTAACTAGAGGCTGGAGCCAAACAGAGAAGACTGCACCTCACCCCCAGCTCACCGGGCCGGGCTGGGAAGGAAATCTGCCCTGGGCCAGTAGGAGGCTGGGAGTGGGAAGCAGAGTGTCAGCCTCACCAGAGGCTCTGTGTGGTCTCCACAAGTGTGGTGGATAAAAGCCTGAGATTTTCACGCTCGGACCACGCTCATTTCACCGAGAAACCTCTGATTGTATCCCAGCACTGAGTATCACAGTCAGGACTTTCTGTGTCTTTCCTGAAGTCAAACCCTCGGGCCCTTCCTTTTCTCCTCATGATGCATCAGCAGAGGCTTTTACACAGTAAGCATTTAGTAAAATCTCACTGAACAAATGAGCATGTCCTCCTCATTCACCCGTGCATGAGTATTTCTGAAGCCTCAGGTCTCCCCAGGGAACATTTCTCACAACCCCCGGACACTAGAGCTCTTCGGGGAGGAATCAGAGGGAGGAAGCTCCTACCTGTGGAGATTGAGATAGGGCTCGCCAATGCTGATGGGATCACGCTGGAGGCCACAGAAACTAAGCACAAACACAGGGAGGCAGGGATGGGGGAACACAGGTCAAGGAGGGTCCGGCATGGGATCTGAAGACCACCGTCCCATTTGTCCTGGAGCTGGTGCTGGGCAAGATTTTCTGAGCTGGGGAAAGACCAGGGCTTCCCTGGTTCCTTCCTGCTCAAAGGATGTAAGGGAGGGTGGGGGAAAGAGCTGATGAGTGCCAGGTACAGTGATCCTGGGATCCAAATTACTCACTGGCGGGGGAGGAGGTCGGGAAACGATGGGTGTAACCTGGGGAAAGAGGGAAAGAAAGGGTAAGGACTTGAAGGATGGGGAATGGACCGAGAGGCATCCGCCTGGGGTTTACTTCTTTATTGTGTGCAGAAATACTGCAGATTGGTTGTGGTTCACACTGACCTACAACCCTACCCCTCTGTTATTTTTCCATGTGTGACAAGCTTCTGTTAAGCTGCTAAGTTATCCAGTTTGGGCTAAGACTTGTCATTTACCTGCCTCTACCCGCTAGAGTGCTTGGGTTATAGCCCTGCACCACCCTGCCCAAACACCTATTGGATTTTCATAATCTTTTAAGTAGGATACACAGAGTCTTCTCAAAGTCTCAAAAGTGCAGACCCTGCAGGCAGGAGTTGATACTTAGTGGTAGAACACTAGCCTAAGCTGCACGAGGACCTAGGTCCCGTCCTCAACACCAAAAACATGTGAAGACTCTGTAGACAAACCGCAGAGATATGCGCAGACCAGAAGAAACACTTTCTGTATCGGATTATGTGCCACTCATCCTCTGTCATCTTTGCATCCTTCCCTCTTCTCTGAGGGTCTCATCTCTCCTAGTACCTCCAGAACAGCTGTGAATATGCCCTGTTCCCGTGTGTTATGAGCCCAGAGCACACAGCTACAGTGAGACCCCCAGGGAAGCCATACTGCAGTTGCAGACCACTGACCATTGACATAGAGGCTATTCCTGTCCAGGGTGTAGCGGCCCAGCCGGGTGATGCTGTGGGTCTCATGGCTCAGCTCCCAGTACAGCTGCTCTCTGTCCAGCCCGGTGCTTGTGGGCTCAGAGCGATGGGTGCAGATGATGTCCACCTGGGTAGCTGACCCGTCCTTCTCAGGCCTAGGGAAGTGGGACATCGGAATAGGAACACTGGCAAGACTGAATCAATATGTAAAGCAGCAACAAGCGGTGTTTTTTTTCTGTTGTTGTTGTTGATGTTGTTGCTGTTGTTGATGTATGCCTGTTTTCTTTCTTGTCTTTGGATTTTTGGTTCTTGTGTTTTCTTTTTTTTTTTTTTTTCTTTTGTTGAGGGGATCAACTGTCTGACTAAATTTGCATGTCT
>PVLD010028008.1:0-19937 GCA_004027595.1 Dinomys branickii
CTGCAGCTCTCTCTTGCTGTTGTGCTCCAGTTCCCGTTTGTTCCTTGGCTGGGTCCCTGTGAGTTGCTGTGGCTCTGATGTGGGTGCCGATGCACCCCACCACTCCACACTGGCAGCCGCCCACAGAGTGGAGAGGCAGGAGGCCACAGCCTCGAGGCAGGCTTAGAGCTGGGTGTGGTAGGATGTGTACTGGCTGCTCCGGCTCCACCTTGCCTCCCGGTGCTGATTAGGAAGGTTGCTGCAGAGTGGGGACTCCGCTTCAGTGGCTGTTGCAACCTCTCATCCTCACACTGGATTTGACCACAGTTCGCAACCACCATTGCCTCTTTTCCTGGCTGCGCCCTCTCCTCTCCAGTTCTGGAAACTAAGGACTTTTAAAGAAAAAAAGTAATGGCAGTTGTCATCCTCTCTGTTTCATAAAGTCATTTTAGCACCTTGATCTTAGGAAAGACAGGATTTAAAGAGGCAGACGCAGTGCCTCCCTTCAGAAGGTACACCGAGGTTTCTCATGCAGCCCAGACCTGTGACAGCGTCCCTGTGGGCTGCTCTCCACCCGGTTGTCAGAGGTCAGAAGGGAGACAGAAGGTCACCCTGTCCTCATTTGTGCCCCAAAGCTCCAGGGACCCAGCTCCGGCCCCCCAGGGCATCACGGGCGGGAAGAGCTCCCAGAAGCCCTCCCTGTTGAAGGAGGCGCCTGGCGTCCCAAGCCTTTCTAATGTACTACAGTGCTGTGCTCCCTGTCCCTCAGCAGATCTGCAGATCTGCCCCGAGGGCCGAGCTCGCCCAGCTGCCCAATGAGACCAGCGCACCACCGGCGAGTTGTGTGCCCCGGGAGAGAGGGCAGAGGGTGCCCACCACCCGCGGCAGGCACAGGGAGCTCTACTCCAGCAGTAACCCCCAGTCCCCACTGCAGGTGTGGGGCCAGGAACAGCCTGGAGGCCAAGCAGGGTGCAGGGTCCAGCCTGGCCCCACGTCCCAGTCCCATCTGCCAGGTGCTTGGAGGCAGACCCTTACAGTAATGGTGGCATCGCTGGGAGCAGGGCCCGTGTGTCACCCCAGAGGTGGGGTGCATGTCAGCATCTGGCAGGCCCTTCAAAGTGTGTGGCACCCCAACCTACCCAGCCCCTTCCTTCCCGAGGGACCAAGTCAGAAGTCTCTGCCTGGCAAAGCTTGGTTTTTCTGGAGTGGGTTTTGTAGCTATTTCCTAGCGGCTGTAACAAAGTATCACAAGCTGGAAACAAACTTAGCTCACAGATGGAGGCCAGGGAACCCAAATCCCAGGTTTTCCTGATGACTGTGGGAGGCTGGATCCTTCACTCCCAACAGCACTCGAGCCTCTGTCTCTGCCTCATGTGGCCTCATCTGTGCTCTGTGTCCCTGTCCCTCTCCTGTCCCCTAGGAGGACACGGTCACTGGCCAGGATGACCTCATTTAGGGACATCTGCCAAGATCCTCTTTCATTTTACCAAGTCCCTACACGCAGGCCCGGGCCCAGCCATGGACACATCTTCAGGGAGCGTCCCACCCTCCCCGGCCTGGCCCCTTGTGGTTTACAGAGCTGAGGAGCAGTGCTGCCAGGCTCCCAGGGGTCCCCGTGTGTCTCTTCCCCTGTCCCCTCTAGGAGGAAGGAAGTCTGCACCCTCCTGTAAGGAGACTGAGGTCTGCTGGGAGTCCCTTCCATCCTGGGTCTCAAGTGTGGCGTCACAGATAACTCCAGGGAATCCTGGGTTGGAGAGGGGTGTGAATCCCTGTCAGGGTCACCTAGGGGTGGAGACCATCCGGGTACCCCAGCTCATGAGCCTTGAGAGGAGACCCCACCCAGCAGCCTACAGATTTCATGGCTCACCTGGGACCCCAGCACCCAGGAGAGGTGGCCAGGAAATGGGAGGATCCACCTGGAACTGAAGGCTGTGCTTCCTGAATCTTCAAATGTCATACAAAAGGGTCTGGGGTGACCTGACAGTCCTGTCTGGATGTGGATGCCCCAAGTCCCCGATGCTCAGGCTTTGGGCAGTTGCAGAGGTGACCGATGCTGCAGCACATAGTGATACACACTGTGACAGCACACACTGTCCACGGTGTTCGGCATGTGGTAAGTCGAGTCCAGGACCACCCCACCCAATGCCTTGCCCTCTGCACCCAGTTTCACAGGGGTCTGTCTGAGGCCTGGTGCCTGGGTTGCTCACAGCTTGACTTGGTGGGCTCTGGGAGACAGGGCAGGCATCGGGGTCCTGGTGCCCAGCAGCACTGCAGAACCCAGGTGTGTGCCACATGGGCCCCTGGGGCGCTGGGAGTCATGAGGCCTGGTGGCCCCAAAGGGCACCTTAGGACTGCAGGGCAAGAGGTCAAGGGGTGTGGATACCGGCCCAGCCAGCCCCTTAACAGGCCTGTGCATCTGCTCCACCCCCCGCCCGGGCTATGCCTGTGAGTCAGGTGAACAGCTGAGGGGTGAGAGGCGCAATCTCCACGGCCCCAGGCGCTGCCACACAGGACTGGGAGTGAGGCAGTGAGGCCTGGTAGCACTGTCCTGGCTGAGCTCCTCCCACGAGCGGTTTTCATTGTCACAGCTGTCACACCCACCACATGGCCGTGGCTGATCATTCCAGCTGGATTCTGCTTCCCCAGGCCCACTGGGACTGTCGCCTGGCTTCCAGCTCAGGGTCTGCTGTGAGGCTGTGCATGCACACAGGAGGGGAACGTGGAGACGAGTAGGGCCCCAAAACCCCACCCAGCAGTGGCCTGGCCTCCCTCCCCTCCGCTCAAGGCCACCCAGACCCTCCTGCGCCCACAGTGACGCAGACATCACCGGGTTGGACCCCTGAAACCTGGGAGGAGCCAACCCCTCCGAGTGCCCATCAGCAAAGGAGGATGCAAGCTTCTTGCTCAGTGTGTCCCCGGCCTGGACACAGATGATCTATGACAGCGCGGCCCTCACTTCAGAACGTGCTTTGTGCGATAGCATGATGCCTCCTGTGTGGCTGGGAAAGCAGAGAGCCCAGGATTCTCCAGTCCTTGGCTCTGAGGACCTTGGGAGGACAGTCTGACCCTCAGCCTTTCAGGAACAGCAGCAGGAACTGTGCAGGCCCGGCCTGTTCTCTCTTCCTGCCCCCGCCACCCCCCGGCCACTTCCTTCTGGCCTCCCTACAGCCACAGGCCCACAGCAGCCTCCATACCTGCCCTGCCTGCACTGTCTCCCATTCAGCCCCCACTGCCACAGCCTGAAGCGCATGGGCAGAGTCCGTGAAAATTCCCATCAGAGAGGGCCGGGGATGTAGCTCAGTGGCACAACACCTGCCTGGCAAGTGCAGGGTTCTAAGTTCAATTCCCAGTACAAAAAATAAGATCCCCACCAGTAAGCACATGAGCTACCTTGTCTGGCCAGGCTGCCCTGCTGCTGCTCTGCCCACAACAAGGAAGGGGATTTCTTCTCCCTGCCAGGGGCGAGGGGCACCGTCCCAGCACAAACATACAGGAGGTCACGCCTCGGGCACAGCGTCCTCTTTGTCAGCCCTCAAGTTCCCGAGGGCCTCTCAATAGAGATGACAAGCCCAGCCCCTCATCAGCCCACAGGGTGGAAAACAGGAAGAGACGGTGGCTGCCACTCTGAGGCTGTGTGGGTGCCCGCTCCCCGGTGGCAGCAGGCAGCCAAGTCTCAGAGGCCCCAACACCTCATGTCCCTGTATGACTCTAGGTTAATTGGCCACAAAGGAAAGAAAAGCCTCTCGGGCTGTGCTTCTCTGAGGGCATGAGAATCTCTGGAGGAGGAGGAGCCTTGGCTTCTAGGTGTTGATGGGGCACTCAGGAAGGTCCTGGAACTTGGGCACACAGCAGGCCAGGTCAGGTTGAGGGTAGGCCTCCTGGCTGCTTGCTGGCCACCCTGAGGTGGATCAGAATGTTCCATCAGAGTTCCGTTCTTTAAGAAAAATATGGATTTGTTGTTATTTTAACATATAACAGTGGGCATGGCAGTCACACCTGTAATTCCAGAATTTGGGAGGCTGAGGCAGGAGGATCACTGCAAGTTTTAGGCCAGCCTGGGATACATGGAACCATCAAATAAAACAAAAACAAACCAAAAAGAATCCACTTCCCAAGCTGACCTCTCAGGAATGCCTATGTGGGGTACACTTGAAAAGCCCTCCCTGACACCAAAGGACCAGAACAAAAGGCCTTGTGCCTGGCAAACAACTAATGTGGACAAGGGGTGTCCCTCTGATGGCTCTGGCAGGAAGGTGAGGACCCTGTCCCCTTCCTGCCCTATTACCAGGAGAGATCCCAGGCTCTCAGCCCACATTTCGTCCTCCCAGTACCACTGGGGTGGACATCACTGTCACCGAGGAACAGAAGAATGGGTTCCCCTGCAGGATGCCCAAGGTTGCTGGCCTGCATTCTAAGGCCACTGCCATAGCCCTCATGTTCTGACCTGGTGCCCTGCATGAGGTCCTGGGTCTAGGGCTACTATGCCCCTTCAATCCCCCCCTGCTCGGGCACCTGTCCCATCACTGCTCACCCAGCCACCACCCCGCAGGCCACACAGTATGGCACCGCCATCACACTACTCAGAGAAGTCCCAACGGCCAGTCCTGATACCCCACAGATGTGGCCCAGCTGGCTCCTGAGTGCAGACACAAGAGGGGTGCCAGCTACATGCCGGTGGGTGAGTGTGGTCGCTGGGCTGGCCTGTGGGCAGGGTCCCCGCCTGCCCAGCCTGCCCAAATCACTCTTCTCTGACCCCACAGAGCTCAGCCAGGCCACCGGCTCAGGCTCCATTCATTCGGCAACCTCCAAGTCTGTGCTTCTGTCCTTGTGAAAGTCACTCAGCACCTTCCAGGGGCAGAAAAAAGAATCCCCCGCCATGCATACACTGCCCAGGAGGCCTTGACCACCCGACACCACCCAGCTGAAAGGACCTGGGTAGCAGCCCATCCCTCTCCATGGCCAGGATCAGTTGGCCACGCAGCACAGGCCCTGTGGTCTGAGGGGGACACTGGGGGGGTAGTTCGTAGGAGGTCACCAGGGTCACAGAGAGCCCCTACCCCACCCTGCAGCGACGTCCATAGGGACTCTGCCCTGAGGGCTCAGGCGTAGGGACCTCAGTACTCAGGAGCTGTCCACGAAGGTCTGGGCCTCCTGAGTCACCTCCCCAGGGCGCACCCCTGCTCACAGTGAGGGGCAGCTTCTGCCCACCCTGCCTGCCTCTTTTAACCCTGTGGACGGTGAACGTCTTAACAGTCCTCTGATGTGAAGGGCTGCAACCCGGAAAGACCCCAGTGTGTGTTCTGCAATATTTGAATTAAACAAAGAACTGGGAATACTTGCAGAAGAAGCGGGTTCACTGGAGACGACCGGAGAGCGAGGAGAATCTGCGTCACCACCTGCAGGTGACTTCCCCATCGTCTTTCATGCTCATACCAGCCGTGGGTAATGGAACACTGTTATCCTCTTTTATACCTGAGGAAAAGGGACCCAGAGAGGGTAAGTGGCCTTCCAAGGCCACACAGCCGTTAAGCGGAGAAGCCGTGACACAAATCCAGACATATCCCCAACCTAAGCCCCATCTGCCACCCTGAGAGCACTGTGCCAGCTCCGTGTCCCAGCAGGCCACAAAAGGGCACCAGGAAAGGGCAGTGGGCACAGTGACTTGGGCAGCAGAGGTGGCAGGCAAGTCCCTCGTGGCGTCCTTGTCCCCCGATGCAATCAGGTCGACATGGGTTGTTTCAAGATCTCCCTTGACAGGAACCTGCTGGCTCCCAGCCAGGATGGACAGCCGCAGCAGGGGGTGAGGTATCCCTGCCTGGGAACCAGCACCTGACTGTCACACACGAGCTTCATCCCACCCAAACTCAGGAAGGCTTTTCCTTCTTCTTTAGCTCGCAGTTTGATGACAGATCCAGGGGGACATCTGCACCCCTGCAGAGGACAGCGCAGCACCCAGTCAACCCAGCCAAACCAGTGGCCTCTGCTGCACCCCGTCTGACCGGGACTCCCCACCTGAGTCATGTCTGATGCTGGCACCCTGGACTCCTGGGTGGTGCTGTTCTTCCTCCAGGGTCATAGGCCCTGGCTGCACCAGGAGTGGGGACTGAAGGCCTCCCAGGGCCAGCCCAGCTCACAGGCCGGCTACTCGCCGGGGGAGGGGCCAGGGATGAACAAGACCCTTCATCTCATTCTTGGATCAGAGCCGTGGCCGACCTGGAGTGGACCGTGACGGGTTGGAGCTGCCGGGCCAGGCTGGCTCTTGGGTCCCTGGGTGCCGGTGACCCAAACCTGGGCCAGCGTCACAGCACAGCCCACCAGCCCAGGGCTGTATAGATGGCACTGCCCTGCTTCACCCAGCCATTGCCATGTCGGAATTCTCTGGAGACTTGTGAACACTGGCGCCTCTGTCTCCCTTCCATCGAGCCATTATGGGGTGGCTCTGCTCAAAGCCGCTGTGGGGACTCACATGATCATGGGGACAGGGGCCTCCGGACCCAAGGGTAGGTAAGGGTGTGTTTGGGGCTCTCCAGGCTGGAAGCAGGGCACGGAGAACCCACAGGCGCCCAGGAAGCCTGTCTCTGTCTCTCTGTCTCTGTCTCTGCCTCTGTCTCTCTCTGACTCTTTGTCTACTGGTCTCTCTCATTTCTGTGCCTCTTTGTCTCTCCTACAGGACAACCTACCCAAGACTCCATCTCCTCTGCCTTGACCTCAGTCTGCATGGCCATGTCATAGGACAGAGAACCTGACTGGCCCGGCTTGGATCAGGTACCCAGGAGGTCCTGGCCTGGGTGCACAAGACCAACATGGCTTCCATGTGGACACAGGAAACTGCCAGCAGAGCCAGGTGTAATCATGCTCCCATGTGATCCCAGCACACAGGAAGCTGAAGCAGGAGGATCACCACAAGTTCAAGCCTAGCCTGAACTGCATAGGGAGGCCCTGTCACAAATAAAACAACAAAAGAATTGAGATGTGTTATGTACACACACAAACATGTACCACCTCCCCTCAAGGAGTGTAATAACTGCATACTACAGACGTGTACTAATAAAAATGGAGGTGGCTTGGGAATTGTTGGGGGGACCTTGGGCTCCAGCCCGTTTCAGGCTGAGCTGTGGCCTTGAGCTGTGGGTTTAGGAAAACCCCACCCCTCTGCCATTTCCTCTCTCTTCCTATTAGAAACCAAAGCAGGAGGCCAGAGGGTGAGCAATAGGAGGTCTGGAGAGAAATCTCTCCCTGCATACACTGTGAACTTCCTAAATCCGCTTCCTTCCCCTTGGAGCCAGCCGCAAGGAACAAGCACCCGTCCTGGGGGACAAAGGCTCTGTGTGAGCACAGAGCCCTCCTGACCCCGTGTGCACCATGAATGGCGATCTTGTGATCTCAGAAGTTTCTCGGCCTGTGGCAGCGGCTCCCTGGCCTGCACTCCTGGCTGCTGGAGACCCCTGGGCCCCTCGGGGCTGCTGCCCTCCTCTTCACGCCAGCCCGGGGGACACCAGCACCCCAGGTGTGGATGCCAGCCCAGCCTTCTGCGGATGTGGCCCGAGGTGTGTGGTGCAGGTGGGGGATGTACCCCGGGATCCCATCTGGAAACTCACTGAATTTAGGGCAAAACTGGGGAGCGTGGCATCCCTTTCTGAGCTCAGGCCCTTGGTAACACCCTGGGAACAGTCACCAACCCCCCTGGGGCTAGGGTTTCAGCTTGGCCTCACCCTGCCCTCTCACTTAGGAAAGCCAGGCACGAAGGAAATGCCTTCCATCCCTGTCCTTCCTAGGCTGGGCTCTGCAGCACAGCTCCTGGCCTGTTTCCCGTCCCCTTGGCTCTGGGCAGGGGCCGCGCTCTCACCTGCACGCCCAGGCCGCCCCCGGGGAGCTCCTGGAGCGCCTGCTGGCAGCGTGACACCCAAGCCTTGTGGGGGAAGAGGGTGGCTGGGACAGAAGCCATTTCCTAGAGGGACATGGGGTGCAGCTCCAGTGCTGCGGGCACCCACTGATGAGGACAGAAGAAAGGGCAGCTGGGGCCTCTGGGGCAGCTGCCGATATTGTGTTTCCTCTTTCTTTCTTTCTTTCTGTCTGTCTGTCTTTCTTTCTTTCTTTCTTTCTTTCTTGTTTGGTTTTTTGAGATAGGATCTCACCATGTAGCCTAAGCTGACCTCAAACTCACAGTGATCCTCCTGCCTCCGCTTCCCAAGTGCTGGGAGGACAGGCACGTGCCATCATGCCCCACCCATTGGCTGATGCATTTCTTGGCATCGACATTGCTGACAAGGTGTGGTCAGCACCCAGATGTGAGCATCCTTCTGATCCTTTCAGTAAAGACTGTGACAACTGTCCCCAAGGACATATTGTAGGAAGACAGGGAGGTGTGGGCTGGCTCAGTGCAACCCACCCCACAAGTCCTGGGTCTCTTCTGCCTGTTGCCTACTCAGAAGGCCAATTCCTCATCTCAAACCACTAACAAGCTGCATGTGCGGGCTCCCTGTGGCCACAGAAAATAACATTCGTAGGCTCCAGGATGAGGATGGGGTGTTATCCAGACAACAGCTGTTGTCCCCAGGAGGCCTCAGCTCGTCCAAGAGCAGTGCCCCTCGGGCTGGGCTTTGGTGAAGGGGCCATGCAGGGCCCCCCTCGGACACCTTGCACCCCAGTCTCCCGCAGAACCAGAGGCGACAGTGCCAGGTCTGGGCTTCACTTTGTATTCATCACCCACGACTGCCCTGCCATGTTGCTGGCCCAGCAGCTGGCCCGAAGCCCAGCATGCAGTATGGGCGCAGAACTATTTGCTGGGTGAGCACTTGGGCTTGTTTTGACCGTCAGCTGGCTGACAGGGGCCCGTTCATGACTTCTCCTGCCACGCCCCGTCCACTCCCAAGGCAACAGAAACTCCTGTTCACAGCAGTTCCCAAGGCTGGGGCCTTGCTTGCATGGATTTACTCATCCCCTCCAATCTGACCCTGACTGGGCTCAAATTTGTGATCCTCCTGCCTCAGCTTCCCAGCATGCTGGAGCTACAAGTATGCATCCCCACAAGGGGCTTGGAATCGCTTTTTAAATGACAGAACTCACCTTATTTTCCACTTGTACCTCTTGTCTACCCTGAGATAGAGCCCTATATGGAAAGACAGCTAGGGAGAGGGATGGGTTCACATGGCCACGGCCCATGAGCTTGTGAGGGCCTGGACTCCGAGGATGCAGTGAGCAGGAGACAGCCCTGCTGTCCTGGAGAGGCCACTCTGGAAGGAAAGGCAGACTCAGGTTCCAATCCCAGCTCTGCCTGCTGTGTTTCGCAGAACCTCAGCTCCCTCTCTGGGAACTGCTCAGCTTGGCCGCCTCACAGATGCTTCTCAGCTGTAACCCGGAGCAGCCAGGGCCCAGCTCAGGCTGCAGCTCAGGAGCCCAGGGCCAGCGCCTTCCTGCAGTCTGCAACCCCCAGGCCCTGGTCTGTGTAGCTGCGACCTTTGGCCTGGTGGCTCCTGTCAGAGGACCCTCCTCTTAATCTCTGAGCTTAGCCTGGGGAGGGTGCATGCTCCCCTCACCCCACAATGGCCCACCCCGCCAGCTGGCATGTCCCCTGGTCCCCAAGGCAGGCCTTTGTGCTTGGGGTTTTCTTTCTCTCTCTCTGTCTCTCTCTTTCACTTCAGCAATGGCTCGACCCCCAGCACAGCATAAATCACCACTGGGAGGTTTGAGTCCCCACAGCATCTGCTCCGGGTGCTTGTAAATCTCCACGGGGGACAATGGCAGCTGAGTGCACCTCCATGTCACACAGTGAGGCCTCGAGCAGCCCCAGGAGCCCCACAGGCTGCAGGGAGCCCCACAGTGCCATGGAAACCGGCTGCTGAAGGCCAGGCTCTAGAATCTCCGGCCAGGCTGGCAGGAGCTGTGGCCTGGAGCTGGACCATAGCCCTGCTCAGATGGCCAAGGGCCCCTTGAGCCCCACACTGGCTGGAAAAAGGAGAAGAGCAGCCAATCGCTGGTACAGAAATACCCCAGTCTGAGACTTCTCTCAGGAACCTGAAGTTCGGGGACACAAGGCTGCAGCAGTGCGGGTGGCAGCTGCCACAGCAGAAGGGCACGTCCTCCCCCGCACCGCCACTTTGCCCCCACCTCCTTCTACCTTCCTCAGAGGATGGGAGGCCATGAGGACACGGGAGGGCACAGGCAGCCTCTGCCCTGCAGCCTGGGAGGGGAGGAGATGGGGGAGGGGCCCCCCAGCAGAATGGACAGGTCTTGGGTCAAGGGACCAGGGGGTGGGGACACGGATGCTGAGGTCACAGCCGGGGAAGTCTGGGCTTTGGATGAGATGGAGGGCGGGCAGAGATGTGGCCTCTGGGGGCCGCACTTACTCAGGGAGCCCTGCATGGGCCACCCGGACACACAATTTGGGCTTTGGGGGAGAAAGCCCCTACATCCCCACACGCCCCACACTCAGCAGCCTGCGACAAATATGCTCCACTGTGTCCCCAGTGCATAGCAGGGGCAGGGGTTCCTTTTGGGGTGACAGGAAGTCCTGGAAACTAGAAAGTGGCACTGGTGTGCTGGCATGCACACTGTGGGATGACCCACTGAATGGGGCATGAATGTCACTGCAATTTAAAAAGCGTAAATAAGTAAATATAAGCATAAATAATTTTTTTAAAGCATGACTTCTTCCCAGCTGGGGCCAGGCAGGGGCAAGCAGGGCAGCGTGGATCAGCCCCAGCTTGCAGGCTCCCCACACCTCACAGGGTGTGGCGGGGTGGTCTCGTACAGTTGGCCCAGAGTCTTCTGGAAAGCTTCCGCCAGAAATGAGAGACCTATGTGCCAGGAGCCTTGAGTCAGAATGTTATTAAAAATACATTCCAGAACCAAGCCAGTTGCAGCTGTAATCGTTTTCTATTGTATAAGAGTATCACAAACTTGGTGACTTAAAACAACCCCCCAATACCACAAGGCCCCAAGGCTAGAATTCTGGGCGGGGCTGGTCCTTAGCACAGGGGACTTGGGGCTCACGAGCCGCTTGCACCTGGACCCCTCTTGACTCATCTGGTGCACAGAAGTATTCACTCCCATTTCTGGGCAGCTCTCCGGGAAAGGGTATCCTTGTTGACTTCAGCCAGGTCCCTCAAGGCCCCTGGAGGACACTGTCAGGCCTCCCTTCATGTCCCTGTCCCCCCTCAACAACCTCCCTCCGTGAACACCCTTCCTGCCCACCAGGAAGAGCCTAGCCCTGTCCAGGACTCCCCTGATTATGCCAGGTGCACAGAACTCAAAATCAACAGGCCATCGAACGCACCCCAATCATGGAGGAGCTCCCCCTGGTCCCTACAGCCTCCTCTGCACTCCAGGAGAGCAGTCATGTGCAGTGTGGGCCACTGTGCCCTCACATGGTGGCTTGTCACCTCCACAATCCCAAGACTGGCATTGGATAGAACTCTTCAGCAAAGTGAAAGGCACCTGTGTGAACACTTTCCTGATGTGTTGCTGTCCACTGAAAATCACACTGCCAAGCCGTTCTACATATGGATATAGATATAGAATTTTCCTTATATATGTTTCACCTTGTCAAAAATGTACACCTATGCATGCTATAGTCATGTATTTATGTGAGCAAAGAAGAGTCTGGAAGATCACAGACCCAGTACAGTAGTGGAGGGAGGCTGTGGAGAGAATTTTCACTTTGTATTTATTCACTTCTGTGTTGTTAAAGTTGATTACTTTGAATATGTGTTGCTTTTGCAGTAGAACAAAAAAGATGATGTTGGCTAGGAGTGGTGGTGCATGCCTACAATCTCAACACTCAGGAGGCTGAGGCAGGAGGGTTACCTCGAGTTTAAGACCAGCCGGGGTTACATAGGAAGAACCTGTCTCAAAAAACAAAACACTAAAAGATTATATACACACATCAACTCCCCACAATGACTGTAATTACCATGGACTATAAATATATACTAGTGAAAATAAAAATTAAAATTAAATCCTGAGCCCAGGGGCAATGCCTTCTCTGCTACAATGTGGCACACCTGCCACACCTGCTAGGGCACAGTGGCTGGCAGTGGCCTCAGACTCAGTCATTCTTGCTCCCCCAACCTCAGCCCCCTCTGGCTGCACATCTAAGTCCATCCCCCACCCTTTGCGTGAAGACCCAGCTCAATAAACCAGACTCAGACTCTCCTTTGCGGTTGCTCCAGGGGTGCCCACCTGGGACCCCACACTCAGTCTAGCTGTTCTCTTTACCAGGTTGTCACCATGTATCCCACAAGAACCTGAATAGGTGGAAGCTCACGATGCAGTCCCATTTTTTAGGTCCACAAAGGGAAACCATCTGTTCTCACAGGCCACAACACTGAGGCGCTCCCAAACTGAGCTCCTCCTTCTCGGGTTGGGATGTTTGCTTGCTTGCTTGCTTGTGACAGTGTCTCACTATGTTGCACAGACTGACTTTGAACTTATGATCCTCCTGCCTCAGCCTCCTGCATGCTTGGATGACAAGAGTGCACCACCACACCTGGCTCAGTCTGGGGACATTTCTTGGTGATGCTCTAACTTACCCTCAGCTGGGAGGTCCCAGGACCCAGAGTGTGCAGTGTGCTGTGGACCTGGACCCACAGCCCTTCCTCTCTCCTTGAGAGGGGCCCCATTCCCCTGGAGAGGAAGGCTGCAGAGCTGAGCAGCTCGGCTGATCTACACTGAGGTCTCAGTCTAGCTGCGGGTCAACACCCAGCTGGGGATGGACAGGCAGGACAGCCCCACGGGGCAGCCAGCAGGATTGGGCACCAGGCTCAGCACAGGAAGTGGAGATGATTTGCTCCGACTGAAGGGTGGCAGCTCCACCCCTCTGGTATGAGCATTGCCATGAGCCAGAGAAGGTAGGGAAGAAGCAGATCCAAGGAAAACACCGTCCTCCCCATTCTCCTGACAGCAGGTGTAAACTCCTGGGGGTGCATCCCCCTCCAGCAGGGCAAGGCACAAACCCATCAGTGGCAACAGCCTATCCGTGGGGTCAAACCCGTGGCTCTCCAGGGCCAACCTCCTCCCCTCCAGGGCCCCGATGTGCCCCACACACTTCCCTCCCACGCCATGCACCCATCCCTTCCCTGGCTGCACCCCAGGACCCAGGCGCCACCTGAGCCATGCCCTGTCCTCTGGCCCTCCTCGGCAGGCTCAGGACACACCAGAGCAAGCTTCTGTTGTTAATGGGTGACCTCACTTCCAAACCTAAGATGGGAAGAAGAAAGGAAACATTTCCTCCCCTGCTCAAGTATCACAGCCAGAAAAACCACCGAAGTCAGCGTATTAGGTGCTCACAAAAGAGACAGGCTGGCAGACGGCTCTGGGCTGGGTTGCACATGTGATGACCCCAGAGGGACTGTGTCAGGAATCAGAAACTGCTTACTACACTGAGCAGAGACCACGAGCTCAGAGCTGAGATCAGCAGCCCCCTCCTCCCTGCCAGCTGCCACCACACCTGCCTCTAGACACTGCAAGCTGCAGCCTGACACGGGAGAAAACGGACCATGAATGACAGTCCCCACCGCCCTCCTGCCTTCCAGATCTCATGGGACGACCTGTAATTGGCACACGAGAACTGCACCCAGAGCACAGCTCCGACAGTTTGGGTCATCGGTTTTTAACTGCTCAGCATTGACAGCACAGGACCGGAGGCTGGAGACGGAGGACCAAGAGTCACTTCCAGGAGGGACCATGTACTCCACAGGACAGGAAACCACACAGGCCAGACGATGGGCGCAGCAGGTCCCACCAGCTAACGCAGTCTGCTTCTGCGATCTCCTCTGCGATCCTTACACAGGAGTGGGGGTGAGCGCCTCTGCTTTAACCTCAGTGCGGGGCGACACGGACGTCACCTGCCATATGTATGGCGGTGACTGCTGCTAAGCCCGATGGCTGTGCTGAGTGCTGGATATCATAGGGCAGCCCCAGCAGGGCAGGATGTTGTTAGCATACCACTATTACTTAAAAGATGATAAAACCAAGCCTCAGAGAGGTTTTGTAACTTATCCAAGGTCACGCTGCAAGAACAGGACAGAACCAGGATTCCAGCCCATTTGCTTCATCACAATGTCACATTTGCTGCCATTGTTCTTGTTTGTTTATTGATTTATTTATTTTATTTTGAAACAGGGTCAGTCTATATAGCCCAGGCTGCCCTCAAACTCAGGACAATCCTCCTGGCTCAGCCTACTGAATGCCAGGTTTGCAGGCGTGTGCTACCCCGCCTGGCTTGTTTTCCTTTTAAAGGAGAAAACGCATCTGTACTGCCTAAGTGCAGTTTGCTTTGCAGACCTTTATTCCAAACTATGTGGTGTGGGGGAGGGAAATGACAGAGGGGCCTGGTGGGGTGGGGCCACTGCACTGTGCTACCAGCCGCGCTGCTTTCCAAGGAAGTCACCACCTGCGGGGTTTGGGCTGGGGGTGGAGTGCTGTACTTGGGGGGTGCCGTGACCACCCCCAAGCAGCGCACATTATGGTCCCTGAGTCGCCATAGCAACCCCCTCTGGGCCATTCACAGGCAAGGCAGGAAGCAGCTCTTTCTCTCGCACACTGTGGCTTTGAAGAATGATTTCTTCATCCATTCAACAAATATCACAAGTGCTACCCAGCATGGCAAACTCCCAGGATGCTCCCAGGCCCTGACAGAAGCACAAGCTGCTAAGGAGGGGCGGGTGGAGGATACAGGGGCACAGATGGCCCATCAGGGGCCACAGGGTCCTGGACAGGACACCCCCATCTGTACAGCAGCCCTGACACCATCAGCCCCTTTTTACTCTGCAGGAACACAAACCCAGTGTCACTGGATCTTCAGATCTGCCAAGTTAAGAGTCAGATTTTTATGTGAAAACTTTCCACCTTTTAAACACTGGCAATCAATTCAAAATTGCAGTTGGGTTTCATGGGCATTGTTATGCAGGTTGTGCACTGCACAACTCTGGGGACATGCATTCCATGTTAGCTCAGTGAGCAGGGCTCTCTGCCGTTTCGTACTACACATGGACAGGTGTATGCATGGATCCCATGCTGCCAGGACCAACCTGGCTTGCAGGTCACCAGCTGCCCAATTCAAGCACTGAGTATACAGCCAGAGACATCTGGGCAATGACGATAGAGTCATCCCTTAGAAGCCACCAAAAAATGGCAAGTGGTATCCATGTGTGTGAAAGTGCTGGCCACTGACTGCTATGAAAAAGAGCAAATTATAAAAATATGAACAGAACATAGCTCCGCTTCCTGGGGTGCTGTTGTTTTTGAGACAGGGTCTCACTACATAGCCTAGGCTGGCCTTGAACTCCTGGCAATCCTCCTGCCTCAGCCTCCCATATGTTGGGATTACAGGCATGCACCCCCCCCCAGCTATAGCTCAACTTTTGAAGATAAAAATGAACTGCAATAAGCAGTCCGGGGGCTGAGGACGTAGCTCAGTGGTAAAGTTCTCACTTTGCATGAACAAAGCCTTGGGTTCAATCCCCAGAACCACAAAAAAGCAGTCTGGAAGGCTGAACCCCCACACGGGAGAGCAGTGACCCCCAAGAGGCAGGATATCAGGTTTCTTTTCTAAATTTTCTTTTCAGAAAATGTCTCTATTTCACAAGTGCTTTAAATACAACCATTGCAAGACAGCATGTACCGAAATGTGCAGACTCACACTGGGTACAGGCACATCCGCCCCTTAGTCAGCACCTGTGTCTGCTACTAAGGCGTTGCGTCTGTGCTCGGATTGGACACTCAGCAGTAAGTCCCAAGTTCATCAGGTAGGTGGGCGTTTATCTCTATCCAAAAGCACTCTTTTGGGTATTTACAAATGCTTAATTATAATTTATTTTAAATAGATAAGTGTGTGTGTATGAGCCAGGCATGGTGGCACACGCTTATAATCCCAGCACTCAGGAGGCTGAGGCAGGAGGATCATTGTGAGTTCGAGACAGGCTCTTACCATTCAGCCTAGGCTGGCCTTGAACTCACCACATATGTAACCCAGGCTGGCCCTGAACTCACAGTGATCCTCCAGTCCGAGCCTCCTGGGTGCTAGGATTGCAGACATGTGTTACCATACCCAGTTTATGTTTAATTATACATTATTATTTTATAACTTAATACACATATCTTCTATTGAAACAGACATACTAAATGTATCTGTCTGGCAGCCAATTTTTTTTAATGTTATTGCACGTCTTAGATATATACAACAGTGACATCCATCGTAGAGACTTTGTACCTGTGCAAATTCTCTATGATCTATCTTCTTTCCTCTTCCATGCCCCACCCCTTCAACCCCCTTCCTCTCCTTATGTATAGAAGCTTTGTTTCCATTATTTCCTTCTATCTTTTTTCTTGTCCTTTCCTCCTTGTTCCTCACCCCTCCCTTGTCCCCCTTCCCTCGCCATTTGAACATTTTCTTCTGATTTCACAATATCTATTATACTTTTTGGTCCTTATTTATAGTCAGTTTATCACACCAGAGAAACAATACAGTATTTAAATATGTGTCTGATTTATTTCACTTAAGAGTGTGATCTCAAGGTGCCCCCATTTAGCTATAAATGTCTCAAGCTTGCTCTTCTTTATGGCTGCATAGTACTCCATTGTATTTTTAAAAATCACATCTTCTTTATCCATTCATTGGTTGATGAGCATTTGGACTGTTTCCATGATTTAGCAATTACAGACTGTGCCACTATAAATGTGGGTGTACATATATCACTACAGTATAATGCTGTTATTATTTTGTCAGTAAGATACCAAGAAGGGGAATAGCTGGGTCAAACGGAACCTCTACTCCTAGTTTTTTGAGGAATCTCCACACTGATTTCCAAAATGGTTGCACCAGTATACACTCCCACCAAGCGTGGAGAAGGGTTCCTTTCTCCCCACAGTCCTGCCAGCATTTGTTACTGGTTGACTTATTGATAATAGCCATTCTTTCTAGATTGAAATAGAATCTCAATTTGCATCTCTTGAATGACCTGTAATGTTGAACAGTTTTCCATATCTTTATTTGCCATTTCTGCTTCCTCATCTGAGAAGTATCTATTCATTTTGGATGCCCATGTTTAGATTGGGTCTTTATATTTGGGAGGTATGTTTTTTTTTTTAGTTCTTCATATATTCTAGATAGTAGTCCTTTGTCTGAAAAACAGCTGGCAAAATTTTTTGCCACTCTGTGGGTTGTGTCCTCACTCTGTTGCTGGTTTCTCTTGCTATACCAAAGCTTTTTAATAAGATGAGATCCCAGTTGTTGATTCTTTGTAATAGTTCCTGTTTGATCAAGGTTTTGTTCATAAGTTCTGTCTACAACATCTTCAAGAGTTCTACCTATTCTATCTTCCAGCAGATTTTGTGTTTCTATTTTAATATTTAGATCTTTGCTCCATTTTTATCTTGGTGTAGTGCATGGTGAGAGACATGAGTCTAGTTTCAGTCTTCAGCATGTGGGGAGCCAGTTTTCCTAGCACTATGTATTAAAGAGGCTATTATTCTTCCAGTGAAAGTAGCTCCTTTGTCAAAGATGAGGGGGTTGAGTGCGCTTAGAATTGTTTCTACATCTTCTAATCTGTTCCATGATGTTCAGGTCTGTTTTTTTCCCAGTACCATGCTGTTAATATTTCATAGCTTTGTAGTATAATTTCAAGTCACAGACTGTGATGCCCCTGCCTTGCCTTTGTTGCCCAGAATTACAGAAAACTATTCTAGGTCTCTTCTGGTTCCAAATTAATTTTAGGATGTTTTTTTCTCTAATTCTGTGAGATATACTATCGGTACTTTGATCAGGATTGTGTTAAATCTGTATAACAGTTTTAGGAGTGTGGCCATTTTCACTATATTGCTTCATCTTACCCAAGAGCAGGGATATCTTCCCATTTTCTGAAATTCTCTTAGATCTCCTTTTTCACAGTACTGTAGTTTTCAACATAGAAGTCTTTTATTTCTTTGTCAGATTGATACATAGATATTTTTTTCAAATGTTGTTGTGAAAGGTGTGGCTTCCTTAATTTATCTCTGTGAGTTTATTGTTTGTATACAGAAATGCTATTGATTTTTGAATGTTGAACTTTGTACACTACTGAATTTGGTTAAGTCTAGAAGTCTTTTGGAGGAGTTTTTGGGGTCTTTTATGTAGAGTATTGTGTCATTTACAAATAATGATAATTTAACTTCTTTCCTGCCTATCCTTACTCCTTTTATTTCTTTCTCTTGTCTAATTGCTCTAATGTTTCCAGCACTATATTGAATAAGAGTGGTGATTGTGGGCATCCTTGTCTTGTTCTTGATTCTAGAGAGAAAGCTTTCAGTTTTTCTCCATTTAGTATGATGATGGTTATTGGTTTGTCATAGATGATTTTTATCAAATTGAGCTGAAGACCATCTATTCCTATTTCTTGTAGAGTATTTATCACGAATGGGTGTTGGATTTTGTCAAAAAGTTTTTCCTTATCTATTGAGATGATCATGTTTTTTGTCCTTGGTTCTGTTAATATGGTGTATTACATTTATTGATTTACATAGGTTAAACCATCCCTGCATTCCTGGGATGAATCCTACTTGGTCATGTTGTATATAATTTTCTTGCTGCTTTGCTGACTTCTGTTTGCCAGTGTCTTACTGAAGATTTTTGCATTTATGTTCATTAGGGGACTGACCTGTAGTTCTCTGTTTTGTTTGGATCTTTCTCTGGTTTTGGTATCAGAGTAATGCATGCTCCCAGGAATGAATCTGAGAGTATTGCTTCCCTTTCAATTTCATTAAAGAGTTGGAGAAAGAGCACCATTGTCTTCTCTAAATTTCTTAAAGAATTCATCAGTGAATCTCTTAAGGCCTGGGCTTTTTTTGTTGTTGGCAGGTTTTTAATTATATCTTCAATTTCATTGACTGATCTTGGTTTATTTAGAATTTTTATATCTTCTTGGTTCAGGTTTGGTAATTCATATGTATCTAGGAATCTGTCCATTTCTTCTGTGCTTTCCATCTTAGACTACATATTCTCAAAACAGGTATTTATGATCGTCTGGATTTTTTCAGGATCTGTTGTGATTTCAGCCTTTTCATTCCTAATTGCATGGATCTGAGTCTTTCCTTTTCTTGGATAAGGCTGGTGAACGGTTTGTCAATTTTCTTTAATCTTTCTAACTGATTCTTCTATTAATTAATTCTTTGTATTGTTCTCTTAGTCTTCATTGCATTAATTTCTTCTCTGATCTTTATAATTTCCTCCCTCATATGAGGTTTGGGCTTGAATTATTCTTTTTCTAGAAGGTTGAGGCTCAACATTATGTTATTTGGGCTTGCTGTTTTTCTGATATGAAAATTCACTGCTATAAATTTCCCTCTTAAGACTGCTTTCATTGCATCCCATAAGTTCCTGTATGTTGTACTGGCATTATCATTTAATTGTCAAAACCGTCCAATTTGTTCTTTAATTTCATCTGTGATTCATTGATTGTTCAGTACAGTGTAATTTAATTTCCATGTGTTTATGAAGTTTTGTGGTTTCTTTTGCCACTGATTTACAATTTCATTGTACTATGATCTGAAAATATGCATAGGATAACTTCAATTTCTCTCTATTTACTTCAGTATGTTCTACGAGCTAGAATGTGGTCTATTTTGGAGAATGTCCCATGCACAGCTGAGAAGAATGTTTATTCTGATGTTGTAGGGTAGAACACTCTGTAGATATCTACTAAGTCCATCCGTTTAAAAGTTTGGTTCAGTTTAGATATTTCCTTGATGTTTTTTGTCTAGTTGACCCATCTATTTGTTTTTTTTTTTATTTTAGAAACATAAAAGTACAAAAACATATTGACAAACAGACACCAATTATCATAAAAAAGTACAATCACAACTAATCTATAGACAAGGTGATATGGTCTCAACAGTGGTTATTGCTTTATCCATTGATATCTTCGAATTGTAAATGTATGAACCCATATACAGACATGCAAATTTAGTCAGACAGTTAATCCTCT
>PVLD010028009.1:0-19989 GCA_004027595.1 Dinomys branickii
CGGGAGTGGGGATTGACGTCAGCGGGTAACTAAGCAACGGAGGGAGGTTCAAATATCACTCGAGGGTGGTCAGAGCATCAGGCGATATTACATAATTAACAGGAAATTGACCATATATGGAAACCGGAACTTAGCTCTCAAGATGGCTGGTAGTTTACAAAATGGATGCCGACCGCAGGTCTCTCAGCAGTCTCCCACAGGTCCCCCTTTTTTATTTTATTTATTAAAAGACCAAATCTCCTTGAGGGGACTGTGCCTATCTTAGGTCAGGATGCTTTCATGTGGAACCAAACTATACCTTACCTGTCACTGGAAAGCAAGGCAGCAAAAGGCTTTGTTCCTGTCTTAGGCGGTAGCAGCAAAAGGCTTTGTTCCTGTCTTAGGCGGTAGTTGATAATGCACGTGAGCTTCCAGTTGCCCATCTCTGGCTATCCAGTCCGGAGCACCAAGATGAGAAAGCTGAAACAGCCCATTGATCTTACTGGGCATTATTACGATTTGCTTTCTCGAGGTCTATATCAAGCCTGTGATAGTGGACCTGAATCCTTCGCATTTCTATGGCATCCATTATGTTAGTTACTTGTTGTTTAACAAGAGCCACAAATTTGTTAAAAATACAAGGTCCAAATGAAAGAAGTAGTAATAATACAATTAAAGGTCCCAACAGGGGGAGAAGATAGAGTAGGATTCCGTTCCATGTGCTCCAGAGTGGATTTTCGAGTAACTCTCTTTGTCTCTTTATCAGATCTTCTTGGAGCTTCTTTATCTTGTCTCCAACGATACCAGACTTATTTGCATAAAAGCAACAGCGTTCCTGTAAAGCCAAACAAATCCCTCCCTGTTCTGCAGTTAAAAGATCTATTCCTCTTCTATTTTGGAGGACTACCTCCACCAAAGAATCTATCTGATCTTGAATATCCTGAATAGTGCTAGACAAAGCTTGGACATCATCAATTAATTGATTAGAGAGTTTGTTTTAAGAATGTACAGCAACTCCTACCCCTGCTGAACCTGTGACTAAAGCTCCCGAAATTCCTAATCCTACTAATAAAGGAATAAATTGAACTACTCTTTTAACTCTTCTAGTGTGACCTATAGCATAATCAAGGCTGGGAATGGGAATAGGTTCACCTCCAGGTACAATTTCTATATCAGGTAATAAGGTAGCTATAACACATAATCCTGTCCAATTATCAGGTAAAAAAGTGAAAGCTAAATTTCCTCCACATATGAATACTTGTCCTCTTGAAAGGCAAATAGAGGAACTATAAGTAATTATTTGAGTACAATCAGCAAAAGTAACGAATCCAACATCAATTGCATACTTGTTATTTTGAAAACTTTCTTGTATACAGGAGGTATATTTAACAGCTAAAGGTTGAATTTTAAATGGTAAACCTAGGGTGCAATTAGTATGTGTAGGGTTTAGAAGATTATATGAAGTGAAATTTGAAGGAATGGCAAGAGGCATGAGAGTACCTTGAGTCATGCACAGCCAACATTCTTTAGCTAAATTAGGATTAGACACATTAAGAGCCATCAAAGTAGACGTTAGAATATCTGAAGTTTGAATATTTAAATCGATTTTTCGTGATTTAGAAAGTGTCAGAGAGTGATGATTGGTTTTTAAAGATACCTGTTTTATAACGTTCTCCATTTGCTTTGTACTTTAACTTCTCTAATTTTGTCTTGTGGTCCGCCACCATCAGAAATATGTATCAGAGCAGTCCTATTCCAGCACACCGGTTTACCTGGGGTGCTGCAGCATGAAGCCTGAATATATTTATGGCTTTTTAGAATCCATGGAACGTTAGACCAGTCATCTCCAAAGGCACCAGTGGCAGTGTGTTGCAATATGGCTGTAAAATACACATTATTATCTATTCCTGTACATTCCTGTACTGACTCATAACAAGAAGAATGCATTGTAGTATAATAAGTAATACATTCTGTAGGACATAGTCCTGATTGGCCATGGAGTATCACTGGAGGCTTATAACATTTGTAGCTTTGTATGAAAATTCCCTTTATGGTTCTCATGTATGTTAAGTAAGATATTTTATCACCACAATCTGTGTAACTGGTGTATTGTTCAGGTTTGGTTGTAATAGTACCTCCCTCACAGTCACATGGGGCACCAAACATGCCCCGTCTGGCCAACATACCTTGCATTCCTTGTCTACTCCAGCGTACCAATCCTTACCATGGGGAAGATCGAAGACCACTATCAGAAAGTTGCCACAGGGTGATTAATATTCCCAATGTCAGGATCCAAGTTTTGGAATCCATTATCTGAAAGAGCTGTTTGTAATGCTTGGTGTAAAGGAATACTTAAACTTTTTGTTATACGATCAATTATATAATTTTGTTTGTATCAAATTTGAGTTTGGATCTTAGAACAGTTTTATAAAATTATTTATACTAATTTATTATTTTATTGTTTATGTCCTTGTCAACCTGACACCCAAAACAATCATTAAAGGCCATTAGGCAAGAACGGGCAGTTGGCCAGACCGCTCATCCTCGGGAACATTCTGTATCCGCCAGGAGCTCTCTGGCTGAACAGAATCTTAACTCTTGGGTTTTCTTAGTTCTCAAGGACACAAACAAGACTCTCAATAACAAGTTTTGACAGTCGGTCTTATACTTTATAAATATGAATATGAAAAGCGAGTTTGCAATAAGTCATTATACATCAACAGTACATATACAATAACCCTAATTATTAATAAAATCCTTAGGATGATTCTTCGTCCTCAGAACCATCATTAAATTTGTCTTGTATTTGTTGTTTATAATCTATTTGTTTTACCAATCGTTCTGGTAATCATCTTGCAGATTTCATTTTTTTGGAGTATATACATACTGATCCTCGGCCCCAGATGAGGACCGGATCTGGACCATGCCACAAATTAGTTATAGGGTCCTTCCACAGTACAGAAGCAAACTGTTTTTGTGTTTCTGTGTGCCAGAAGCGAGTAGCTGCTGACTGACCATTGGCATCCAAATTTTAAAAATTGAGAATAAATAAAGCATGAGAAAGAATATTTCTTGGTGACCCCCTTGTGGGATACCATTCCCCTGTTTTTATTTTATCTATAGTAAGTTTTATAGAAAGATGTGCTCTTTCTACTATTTCTTGACCTTGAGGATTATAAGGTATACCTGTAATATGTTGAATATTAAGGTGTTTGCAGAATTTTGAAAAGGTAGAGCTGGAATAACCTGGACCGTTATCGGTCTTTATCTGTTGTGGACATCCCAGGACAGATAGAGCATTAAGCATATGACTAATCACATGTCTAGTAGCTTCACCAGATTGAAGAGAAGCAAAAATAAAACCACTAAAAGTATCTATAATCACATGAACATATTTGAGATTACCAAATTTAGGAATGTGAGTAACATCCATTTGCCATAATGCATTAGGTATTAGTCCTCTAGGATTAACTCTAAGATGGGGAGTTGGAAGGTGTATGGCACAAGGACAATTTTTGACTATTTGCCTAGCCTGTTCTCTAGTAATATTATGTAAATGTCAGAGGGTTTGTGCATTTAGGTGATGTAATTGATGACTTTTTTGAGCTAGGGTAAATTTATCAGTACTATCAGTACAAGCGATAGCAACAAATAGAGGAATAGTATTTAAGTGAGTTGCCAAATCAGCTTTATGATTGCCTTTGACTAAAGGTCCTGGCAATCCAGAGTGAGCACGTAAATGTCCAATGAAAAAAGGATGATTTTTCTTGGTAATAAGCATTTGTAATTGTCGAAATAGGTTTCCAGCATTAGAAACAGTTTTTATTTGACCACAAGTTTCTAGTAGTGGAACAGAATGTGCAATGTAAGCACTGTCTGTATAAATATTAAATGATTAATTAGAAAAGTCAGAAAAAACAGCAATAACAGCATGTAATTCTGTCAATTGAGCAGAAGTACTATGTTTTTG
Source organism: Dinomys branickii (assembly GCA_004027595.1). Classification (NCBI taxonomy): domain Eukaryota; kingdom Metazoa; phylum Chordata; class Mammalia; order Rodentia; family Dinomyidae; genus Dinomys; species Dinomys branickii. Next base: position 3,950 of record PVLD010028009.1, read on the forward strand.
AAATTGCACCGTTAAGTCTTGATTGTGACAAACATAGGCAGCCATGCCCGTTGAAGAACCATCAGTAAATATCAATAATGTATCCTTTAATGGATGAAGTGTGGTGACTTTAGGAAAAACAAATTCATGTCTATTACCAAAATCAATGAGCTTGTTTGGAGGATAATGATTATCTAAGAGTCCTATATAAGAGGCTAAAGCAATAGGCCAAAATTCAGTAGTTTGCATAAGCCAATTTATTTGATTTTTAGTATAAGGTTGTATAATGACATCTGGTTCTTTACCAAAATAACATCTTCCTTGTTCTCTTCCCAGAATTATAAGATCAAATACCATTTTATAATATGGCTCAATAACCCTTTTAGATGTAACAGGCAAATGAACCCACATTAAAGGTGTCATTTGCCAAAAAGCAGCAGTTGGAGACAATGTTGTATTACATATAATATATTGTAAAGGTTTATCATAATCCATAAATGTAACAGTTTGAGAAAGGATAGCTTGTTCTATAGTATGTATAGCTTGTCTACCCTCAGGTGTAAGCATACGAGGAGATGTGGGATTGGCATCTCCATGTAAAATATCATAAAGAGGTTTTAATTCATCTTTAGTGAGCTTTAAATAAGGCATAAGCCAATTAATATCCCCAAGAAGTTTTTGAAAATCATTTAAAGTTTTACGTTTATCTAATCTTAATTCTAATTTTTGTGAAAAAACTTGTGATCCTCTCATTTGAAAGCCTAAATATGTGTATGGATCTGTAAGTTGAACTTTATCAGATGCAATTTGTAGCCCTTTATCAGACAGAGCAGACTGTAATTTTTTATAACATTGAAGTACTTTACCACCATTTTGACCAGCCACTAAGATATCATCCATATAATGAATGATATACATATCTGGCCAGCGATCTCTTATTGGTTGCATAGCTAGAGCAACAAAGGATTGACACAGAGTAGGACTATTTGCCATGCCTTGTGGAAGAACACACCATTGGAATCTCTTCATGGGTGCATTAAAATTAGTAGCAGGCAGGCTGAAAGCAAATCGTTTTTGATCATTAGGATGTAAAGGTATGGTGAAAGAACAGTCTTTTAAATCTATAATGATTTTGAAATAACCTAAAGGTATAGCAACAGGTGAAGGAAGACCTGGTTGCAAAGCACCCATTAACATCATGGTTTTATTTATTGTTCTAAGATCTTGTAACAATCGCCATTTACCTGATTTCTTTTTTATGACAAAAATGGGAGTATTCCAAGGTGAGTTGCTAGGAATTATATGGCCAGCTTTAAGCTGCTCCTGTACCAGCTGTTGTGGAGCCAACAATTTTGTAGAAGTCAGAGGCCATTGATCGACCCACACAGGCTCCTCAGATAACCATGTAATTTTCTCTGCATGAGTCACAGGAGTATCAATGGCCCCTAGGGAAAATGGCCCAAACCTGCTCTAATTTTGGAGTAGCTTCTATAGGTGCCGTTATTCCAGTACCATCCCTACCTAAGCCTTGACCTGGCACAAATCCACTTCTCAACATTTGAGCAGTAACTACATCATTAGGGCTTCCCACAATCATACCAATTTGAGATAATAAATCTCTTCCCCATAAATTTACTGGTAAACCAGCTATAATATAAGGTTGTATAGTGCCTTTATTTCCTTCCAAATCTTTCCATGTTAATAATTTTGAACTTTTTTCTGAGTTTTGACTTTGTCCTATGCCCTGTAGGTGAGTCATAGTGATGTCTGAAGGCCAAGCCTTGGGCCAAACCTCTTTCTTAATGATAGTAACATCAGCACCTGTGTCAATTAATCCAGAGAATTCTTTACCATCTAACCACAGAGTCATGAAAGGTTTATGTGTAGAAATAACTTTTGCCCAATATACATCTGATGAGCCAAATCCTTTATTACCTCTCTGTTGTGAGACAATTTTATTAGGGGTTTGAATTAGAGGCAGAAGTGATAATTGTACAAATCGCTGTCCTGTTTGTATAGTACTAATAAATTTAGGAGAAGATGTCATAACCTTAATTTCACCTGTATAATCATTATCTATAACTCCTGGGAATATTTGTATTCCATTAAGAGTAGAACTACTATGACCTATTATAAGACCAAAAGTACCCTCTGGTAGAGGTCCAAAAATTCCTGTAGGAAGAGCCTGAACCCCCATTTCAGGTGTTAATACTGTGTAGGAGGTGGAACTGAGGTCCAATCCTGTGCTTCCTGTTGTGGCTCTACAGAGATCTGAAACGGACTGTTGTTGTTTTGTGATGAATTGTTGGTTTGTGGAACAAACTTGAGCGCCCCATAAATTTGTCTGGGTTTGGGTACGGGTTTGGGGGCCTAGGGCTGGCCCCAATTCCCGTTTCCCTGCATCGGAATTAATTCTTTGCCTTCAATATCTGTTTTTGATTTGTAATTATTTACCCAATGTCTTCCTTTTTTACATCTAGGGCATAGACCTGGTATTTTTATGTTAGGGTTGTCAATAGGACCTTTGTTACCTTTGTTACAATTTTTGGCAAAATGACCAGTTTCTCCACAAGTAAAGCATTTATTTTTATTTTGTTGAGGTAAAAACTGTTTAACTGTAAATCCTTTTTTAGCAGCAGCCATAGCAAGACCTTGCTGATAAGCAGCTCCAATATCAGAACAAAGGCGTATATAACCTGTTAAATAAGTCTTTTTTCTATATGGTCAAATAGCAGCCTGACAGGCAGCATTAGCGTTTTCATAAGCCAGTTGTCTAACGAAATCTGTGCCTGCATCAGCACTACCAAAGATTCTGCCGGCTGCGGTAAGCAGACGATGGACAAAGTCTGCGAAAGGCTCATCCGGCCCTTGTCTAAAGCCAGTGAGAGGAGAATTCATGTCTCCTTCAGAGGTAACTTTCTCCAAGCTCTAGTAGCAGCCGATTGAATCTGTGCATAAAGTCCTGCATCATATTGTATCTGAGCTTCATTAGTAGCAAAATTTCCCTCTCCTGTTAGCATATCAAAATTCCATCCATTGCCTGCTTGAGCACTACGTCTAACAGCATCTTTGCAGTTTTCCATGTATTCTGATTTCCATACGAGATAATCTCCTCCAGAAAGGGTTGCTCTGCTTAATGTTTGCTGATCCCCAGGAGTAAGCCAATTAACAGCTATAGAGTCCAAAATTGCTAAAGTGTAAGGAGCTATAGTTCCATATTGAGTTACTGGTGTTTTTAGTTCTTTTATCATTTTAAAATCAAAAGTATGAAGAGTGCGGACAACTTGTCCTTGATCATTTGTTGTTTCTATTACTGGAAATGCTTCCACATTATCTGTGTCTATAATGGAACTAATCCGAGGAAAAGACTTTGGAATGATACCTTTTACAGTTGGTTTTGAATTTTGTGAGGTATCCGTTTTTCTTTCTAATTGTTTTTTAGAATCATCTGTTTTTAATTCTTCCAACTGAGCTATAAGATTTTGATGATTTTTTTGCAGTTTTATCCATTGAGCTATAAGATCTTGTTCTTCTATTTGTAATTTTATTTGTTTTTTATGAAATTCAATATTATTTTCTAATTCTTTCTGAGAAGCAAGAATTGGATATGCTGATGGAGGAGCAGTGGAATTGGTGCCATAAGGCGGAGGATGTTGAATATTAGGTGGCCAATCTAAATTATAACATTTAATAGCCATCTTTGCTGCATGATATTCAGTGGCAGCCATCTTTGCCATATCATTATGACTTTCATCTGTTTCATCCATTTTAGTTCCTGGAATTTCTGACAAATCAGGATATAGGTTAGTTTTGGGCTTAGCTCCTCCCACTTCCGGCAAGTCACTAGAATTGGGTGTAATTTTGGATTTGGTTCCTCCCAAATCATGAGGACTAGATGTAACTTTCTGTTTTAGACTGGATTCAAACTGGTTTGAACCTGATTTTAAAGGCTCCATCTTTTTTATATCAATCATGGAGGAATTTTTGTTCTCAATTTGTTTAGCCTGATCATCCTCACTATCACTTTCAAAAGACATAAGGTCTTCATCTTTTTTATCTACATTCTGATTTTGATTTGCCGATTGTTCTGAAACCTCATTTTGTAAAATAGTTTCACCTTTTTCAACCACATTAGCAATTGTAGCAACAAAATTCTTTTGTGATAAAATTTCATCAATTAAATTCCAATATGAAAATGCAGTTATCGGTACCTTTGCAGTCCCAAAAACTGCATAATAAGATTTAAGTGTATCACCAACTAATTTCCATCTCGATGAATCAATTGTTCCCTCAATAGGAAACCAAGGACAAACATCATTAATATAATCAAAAAATTCATATAACTGTTTATATTTAACCTTTACTCCTTGTGCCTGGAAAGCTTTTTCTAAACCTTCAACAAACTTCTCATGTTTGCTCATTTCTTGTCCCATAATCGCTGTTCTTACCAAGGTGCGTTAAACGCAGCAGGTTCCCACACCAGACCAATCCTCTTTTCTCTGTCTTCGGGCCCCTCGAACAGCTCATCTGTCACTGGATTCCCCATGCTAGAGCCCCACGTTGGGCGCCACTTTTCCCGACCCGCGGTTAGTCACCGAAGGCCCTAGAGGGGGAGTGGGATGAAAAAGAGACAAGGGACACAAGAAATGGAGACAAGACAGGAGTCTGATCAAGTCTCATTTATTGAGCAGAAAGCTTGGGCTTATATACAGTGCTGGAGTGGGGATTGACGTCAGCGGGTAACTAAGCAGCGGAGGGAGGTTCAAATATCACGCGAGGGTGGTCAGAGCATCAGGCGATATTACATAATTAACAGGAAATTGACCATATATGGAAACCGGAACTTAGCTCTCAAGATGGCTGGTAGTTTACAAAATGGATGCCGACCGCAGGTCTCTCAGTGGTCTCCCACAGCCAAACACACAACATTTTAAATCATCCTGCTGGGCTCTTTGCTCTTGATTGTCAATATAAATCTGGCTAAAAGCTGCCAACAATAACCATGCCACTGCCCCAACATTCGACTGCCTTGAATTTTCTTTTGCCAGATTAATCAGTTCACTGCCAGCCTTAATCTCCATCTTAGGCAAAGTCTCTGGACACGAGCAAAATGCAGACAAACCTTCTGCCAAGCCATAACATACACGTGTCATCTGGAGTCCAACAACCATGCAGTCCTTCCCATCAGAAACCTTCCAAATCCAGTCTTTACTGGCAGGATTTCTAACAGCCTTCTGGTCTTCTGAGCTCTGACCATAATCTCCCATACAGAACAGCCGAAGGCTTTCCAGTGCTTCCCTTTCAGGCGACACCTCTGAACCTTTCCAAACTCTTCCCACAAGCAATTTCCATAGGTTCTTGCACCACATGGTCAGGTATAGTAACAGCAATGACCCCACTCCACTGGTACCAAATTCTGTCTTGGTTACTTTTCTCTCGTTGCTGAGACAAAATACCCAACACCCAAAATGAAGGAAGTAAAGGTTTATTTAGCTTACGGTTTGTGGAGGTTTCAGTCCTTACTTGGCTGGTTCTGAGGCAGAATGGCACATGGCAGAGGGCAAACTGTTCATGGCACCAGAGCACAGCAAATACCTCAAGCAAAAGGGAGGAATGGCTGCAAGCAGCCTCCTCTCTTCCCTTACATTGTAAACAACCTACCCCCACCCAGGGGGCGTGTACCTCTCACACAATCTCGGTGCCCTCCTCTTCCACAGGCTCAGGATGTTTACAAAGTAAGCGCCCCAGCTCCCTCCTGAGTCACTCAGCTAAACCTCTAGATTCCCCAAGTTGACACAATGTATCAATCATAACAGATACTCAATAAAGGGCTGGGGATATAGCTCAGTGGAATAAGTGCCTGCCTGGCAAGCACAAGGTCCTGAGTTCAATCCCCAGTACCACCAAAAAAAAAAAAAAAAAATCCAAAAAAAAGTACTAACAAATAGAATGCAGCAAATCATAAAATTATACAACACAACCAGGTTGGATTAATTCCAGGAATGCAGGGATGGTTCAATACTCACAAATCATTTAATGTTATACACCATAGCAATAGAAACCATATTATCATCTCAATAGATGCAGGAAAAGCTTTGGACAAAGTCCAACATTCATTCATGTTAAAAACCCTACAGAAAATAGGAATAGATGGCCTCTACCTCAACCTGATCAAAGCCATCTATGACAAACCAACAGCCAACATCATACTAAATAAACAAAAACTAAAAGCTTTCACTTTAAAGTCAGGAACAAGACAAGGATGTCCACTGTCACCACTCCTATTCAACATAGTTCTGGAAGCATTAGCTAGAGCAGTTAGACAAGAGAGAGAAATAAAAGGAATAAGGATAGGAAAAGAAGAAGGAAAACTATCATATTTGCAGATGACATGATACTTTACATGGAAGACCCCAAAAACTAGAAGACTTCTTGAAATAAGTGGCAAATTCAGCAGTGTAGCTAGATACAAAGTCAACATCCAAAAATCAATAGCATTCCTATACAAAAACAACAAACAAACAGAGAGAAATTAAGGAAACCATACCTTTCACAATAGCATCAAAGAAATTTAAATACTTAGGAATCAATCTAACAAAAGAAGTAAAAGATTACTCAATGAAAACTACAGTACTCTGAAAAAAGACACTGAAGAGGATTTCAATAAATGGAAAAACACTCCTTGCTCATGGATAGGAAGAACCAACATTGTAAAAATGGCCATACTACCAAAATTGTTGTAGAGATTCAATGCAATTCCCATTAAACTACTGTTAGCATACCTCACAGATCTAGAGAAAACATTCCTTAAATTCATCTGGAACCAGAAGAGACCCAGAATAGCAAAAGCAATCCTGGGCAAAAAGGACAAGTCAGGTGTAACCACAATCCCTGACCTGAAATTATACTACAAAGCTACTGTAATAAAATCAACCTGGTACTGGCTAAAGAACAGACCTGAAGATCAATGGAACAGACTGGGAGACACAGACACAACCACAAACACACTCAGCCACCTAATCTTTGACAAAGGGGCTAAACAATCTTACTAAAAGAACGACAGTCTCTTTAATAAATGGTGCTGGAGAAGTTGGTTTGCCAACTGCCAAAGACTGAAAATGGACCCAAGTCTATCACCATGCTCCCAATTAAAGTCAAAATGGATCACAGATCTCAATATTAAAATAGAAGCACTAAATCTATTAAGTAAAAACCTTGAAGACATAGGCGTAGGCAGAGAATTCATGAACAAAAGACAAACTGCCCGTGAAATACTTCAAAGAATCAACAACTGGGATCTCATCCTACTGAAAAGTTTCTGCACATCCAAAGAGATCACCAGCAGAGTAAAAAGAAAACCCACAAACCAGGAAAAAATACTAGCTGGCTGTCCCTCAGACAAATGTCTTCTATCTAAAACATATAAAGAATTTAAAAACATCAGCCCCTCCAAATTCAAAAACCCAATCCATAAATGGGCATCTGAGATGAATACACACTTCTCAGATAAAGAAATACAAACACCAAATAAATACATAAATAAATGTTCAACATCATTAGTCATTTAAGAAATGCAAATTAAAACAACACTGAGATTTCACCTCATCCCAGTAAGAATGGCTAGAACTAAGAAATCAACCAATAACAAATGCAGGCGAGGCTGTGGAGCAATAGGAAATCTCCACAACTGGTGGGAATGCAGACTGGTGGAAATTGGTTTGGAGATTCCTCAGCAAACTAGGTCTAGAGGTCCCATTCAACCCAGCTATTCCCCTTCTGGGTATTTTCCCAGAAGATCTGAAAACATCATATCACAGCGGTAGATATATGTGCACCTATGTTCATAGTGGCACAATTTGTAATTGCTAAACTGGAAGCAACCCAAATGTCCATCCACTGAGGATTGAATAAAAAAATTGTGGTACTTTTATATAATGGAGTATTACTCAGCTATAAAGCAAGATAAACTCAAGGTTTTTATAGGTAAATGGTCACAACTAGAGACCATACTCATAAGTGAAATAAACAAGACCTCCATGTGTAAGCAATGTATTGTCTCACTAGTGTAAGAACCTGAAAGAGTGAATAAAAACTAGGAGGTATGATAGACATTGTGAAATGAAAGGAAAATGCTCAAAAGTAAGGGGCAACTGTGGTATGGGAAAGGAGAAGGGAAACAAGGGGAAATTATGTATGTACGTATATACAGGATAGCTAACAGTTGTACTACTATCTTCTATTGCTTTACTGAACAGTTAATGATGACATATTTGATCAATATTCCATGTCTGTATTTGTTTTCCTGAGAAACTACTTTGAAGATATCAATAGTAATACAACAACCATTGTTAATTTCCTACACTTTGTCTGTAACTGTATTGTTTGTATTGTTCTTACGCTATTTTGTAAATGGATGTCTGTTTGTTAATGTTTTCTTCCTTTATTCTTAAAAAAATATTTAAAAAAAGAAAAGAGAAAGGAAGGCAGGCATGGTGGTACATGCCTGTAATCCCAGCACTCAGAAGGCAGAGTGCAGCAAGTTGAAACCAGCCTGGACTACATAATAAAACTGTCTAAAGAAAAAAAAAGGAGTCCTACCTAAAGTTCTGTGAACATCTGGTGAGCTGGGTTCAATTCAATGAGTCTGTTTTGCTCACTTTTGCCCCTCAAGGTGACTGTGCCAGAGTTCCTGGCCCCTTAGCTTCCCTCTTCCTGTTTGTTCTCACCTTTTCTTCTCTAACCTTGCAGAAGCTCCAGGGCCCAGAGAGTTTGTGGCTGACCCCGCAGCCCTGGCTGCCATCCTGTCAGGTGAGGGACTGAAGAGCTGTCCAATGGGGTGTCAGTCCAGCCTGGCTCAGAGAGTACTGGTTTGCGGGAGCTAGAGAGGCCATCTGGCGGGGGCATGTAACGAGCCCACACGGGAGGTCAATCTGGAGCAGGCTGAGGAGAGAATCCTGAGCTCATGCTAATTACCCTGGTTGGGGTCCTAGGGTGCTTGGCCCTCAGAAGCCCCATCCACTGACTAGGCCCTGCCAGGGCTTCTTGCTTCTCAAGGCTGGAGGGATACAGACCCTGAGGTCAGTCTTAGTGCCCCTAGAGGCTCAAGGCTCTGGTGAGTGCCCTAGAGGGGTTGATGGGTCAGTGTTTCTGGGAGCTTCCTTCTAGAGACAAAGCAGAACCCTGGGAGCCAAGGGATTCTATCAGAGGGGTGGGCGAGGTGGTGAGGCCCACAGGTTTGGGGCCCACGTTTGACTCTGCTTTTCTCTGTTGCTGGTATGGATCAGGTTCCACCTTCAGGACCCTCCATTCACCCCTCCACCCGCCATAGTTGACAAGAGCTCAAAAGAGAGACAGGTGGCAACAACCGGTAAGAAGAGGATGGACAGAAGGTCATATGCAAAATAAAATGAATCCAAGTCCAAGACCGAAGTCCCCCAGATCTATGGCCTGCTGGTGGCTTTAGGACTCCCCACGGGGAAACCTGTGGCTGCCCAGGGTGAACACATGGAATATGGTTCAGACCTTCATAATCAGGCTTCAGAGTGACAGGAAGAAAACAGGTGAGGTGATATTTCTTTTATCTACAACATGGGCTGTGGCAGTCAATGGGATTTGACCCTTCCCACTAATGATAAGTCACCCAATTGCTCCGAAGCTCCCCTGCCCTTTGCAAGAGAAAAAAGGGCCTCAAGCCAGACCATGAAGGCCACCCTTGCCTTAGCTTAGAGGGGCCAGACTGCAAGGTCAGAGGGACCAGATGTGCTGCTGGTCAACTACAATGGCCCGGGAACACCCCCTTACCCCAGAAAAAGGAAAACAAAAGGGACCTTTAAAACCCCATGCTCTGCACAGCTTGAAGCTGCTTTTGTCCGCTAGACGGCCCCACCCCTCACTCTTCAGCTATAATAAATCCTCACATCAGATGGTCTGGTTTGGTTTGTGTGGGTTACGGCAACCTAGATCTCGTTAGTTATCCAATCACTTGGTGCCGAAACCCACGAGGAACGCCAAGGTTCCAGCCGGTCCCTCCCGACTTGGGACCTCTCCCCAGGTCCACAGCCAACCGTCTCTGAGTAGACCGCGAGCTTTGGACCTGGCCTGTTGCTGATGCCCACATCCAGACACGCTACTATTCTTCAATTGTGAGTCTCTTCCATGCTACGTCTCGCCGCCGCGGCCCCTCTCACCCGCCCTCCTATTCTGTTTTCACCAGCCCCTCCCTTGTCACCCTGATGCCTCATTGCTCTCTTAGAACATAACTTCTACTCTTTCTGCCATGCTGCTCTCGAATCTTTCCTCCCCAACCCTGAGCCCATTCGTTCCACTGAGGACCTCATGGACTGGCTTCACTGCAAATACCTTCAGGGCACCTTCTGTGACTTTCCTTTGACCAATTCATCTGTTACTCCTTTCTCCTCCTCTGCGTTCTCTGTCCTCCTCTCATGTGGTTTCTTTCCTTCCCAGATCCCGATTGACTCCTGGCCCTGCAGATGGTTCGCTCGTTTCCTGGGCTTTATGCCCCTTGCTCCCCTCGGCTCTCTCCCAAACACCTGCTGACAGGCCCAATCTTCCTCCCTACTCTCGTCAACTCCCCCTCCCGACGGGAGATGCCTGCTCAGGGGGCTTGGGTCTCCTAAGTCCTTTCAGGACTTCTCGTGATCATACTCTCCGACCCTCCTCCCAACCGGAGAGGTCTGCTCCGGCAGCTTGGGTCCTCTAAATCCCTTTGGGGACCAAGCTTCAGTCCCACCCCGTCTGCTTCTGGCCTCTTTTCCCTGCAAGTAGCAGGAGCTGAAGGCGTTGTCTATGTCCACCAGCCCTGGTCCCTACCCAACCTTTCCCAACTAGAAAAGCGACTTGGCTCCTTCACCTCTGACATCAAGGAGTTTCAATACCTCACACAGATGTACCAGCTCACCTGGACCGACCTGTACACTCTTCTCTCATCTACCCTTGCCCTGGAGGAAAAAGAGACCATTTGGCCAGCAGCCCAAGCCCATGTGGATGAGACCCCCTGCACAGATCAGACCTTCCCTCCCAGGGAACAGGCAGTCCCCAGAATTGACCCCCACTGGGATTATCAACCTAACGCCCCTGGGTCAGTGGTCCGAGACCAAATGATCGTCTGCCTGCTGGCAGATCTCAAAAAGGCTGCCCATAAGGCAGCTCCACGAACTGGGACAAGCTCCACGAAATCACCCAGGAGCCCACAGAAAATGCAGCTGACTCCATGGCTCGCGTCTACGAGGCCCTCACGAAATTCATTCACTTAGACCCCACCTCAAATGAGGGTCAACTGGTCCTCAACATCTCTTTCATCTCACAATCCGCCCCCAATGTTAGAAAAAAAACTTAAGCACCTTGAGGAGGGCTCTAACACTCCCCACCATCAACTTTTAAACCTGGCCTTTAAAGTCTTTAATGGCCACGAAGACACAGAAAGAGAGGAAAAACTTGCCCACACCAAACAAAAGAGCCAGCTCTTGGTGGCAGCTCTTAAGCCTCTGGAACCCAAACAGTCTGCTCGGCTGCCGACCAACAAACAGCCTCCGGGGCCCTGCTTCAAATGTGGACAGGAGGGACACTGGGCCCATGAGTGTCCAAACCCATGCCCGCCCCCAAGTCCCTGTCCTCAATGCAAGCAGAAGGGACACTGGACAGTGGATTGCCCCTTCCTACAGCAGCAAGGGTCCTCCACTCCAGCCCTGACGGGCCCCTCCCCTTCTTCACTCAAGGACCTCTTGGGCCTTGCCAACGCCGACCAACAGGGCCCGGGCTTCCATGTCCCCACTGATGAGGCGAACTTTGAGGAGCCCAGGGTACTTATCCAGGTGGCAGGTAAGTCTGTTTCCTTCCTTATTGACCCAGGGGCCTCATGGTCCATTCTCCCAAGTTACTGAGGGCAAACCTTTCCCTCTCAGATCACGGTGATGGGAGTCAAAGGACTTCCCCAGTGCCCACTCTCCACAGACCCACTGCCCTGTCTTATTGGTAGCCAGCTCTTCACTCAGTCCTTCCTGAGTATGCCCCGCTGTCCAACCCCCCTCTTGGGGCAAGATGCCCTCAACAAGCTATACATTACCCTCTCCTTTCCAAGGCCTCCCAGGCCCTCACTCCTCCTGGCTGTCCTCCCACTCCCTTCCCCCCACTCTCCCAACACACCTCCTAACACCCCTTTCCCCTTAGATCAAGTTAACCCAGCTGTCTGGGACACCACTCAACTCGCGGTGGCTGATCATCAGCCCTAATGTTGTGACCCTCCAAGACCCTTCCCAATTCCCAAACCATCCCCAGTTCCCCATCTCTCCATCACTGACTCGGACTCAAGCCCATCATAGACCGATTCTTCAAACAAAAACTCCTCATCCCCATACACTCTCCCTACAATTCCCCTATCCTACCTGTAGTCAAACCAAACAGGACCCACAGGTTGGTCCAGGATCTCCAGGTCATCAGCTAAGCCATCCACCCTGTTACCCCTATTGTTCCCAACTCATACACTCTGCTTAGTCACATCCCACCCACCACCACTCATTTCTCTGTCCTAGACCTTAAGGATGTTTTCTTTACCATCCCACTAGATCCCTCCTCCTACGCCCTCTTTGCTTTTACCTGGGAAGACCCAGCCACTCAAGTGACCTCCCAGTTGACACGGACCGTCCTCCCACAGGGATTCCAGGATAGCCGCCACCACTTTGGTCAGGCCTTAGTGGCTGACTTGGCTACTCTAAATCTCAAACCCAGACACATGTTCCAATACGTTGATGACCTACTTCTCTGCAGCCCTTCCCTCCATCTCTCCCCTCTACAGCACCATGCTCCTAAATTTCCTTTCTCAAAGGGGTTATCAGGTTTCTCATGACAAGGCACAGCTGTACCTCCCCTCCGTCCGATACCTAAGGTTCCAGCTCACTCCCACCACCCGAGATCTCACAGTGGACCAGAGGGAAGCGCTCTGTTCCCTCATGCCTCCCACCACCAAACAACAAATTCAATCTTTCCTTGGGCTCCGGGGATACTTCCATCTCTGGATCCCTTGTTTACCCCTTCTGGCACCACCCTTGTATGAGGCAACTTGAGGCACCATGGAGAATCTCATCCAGTGGGCCTTCACCCAGATCAAAACTCTACTCCTACAGGCACCTGCTCTAGCCCTCCCTGATCCAACTCAGCCCTTCCACCTCTTCACTTCACAGGTTCACAGAAGAGCTTTGGGGGTCCTGGGTCAATACAAAGGCCCCAACTTCACCCCCGTAGCATATCTCTCCAAACAACTAGTTCCTACCACACAAGGTTGGTTTCCCTGTCTTAGAAGCTTGGTGGCCACTGCCATCTTAACACAAGAAGCCCACAAACTTACACTGCAGGGACAAATTACAGTCTGTTTCTCCCACTGCCTCGTGGACCTCCTCTCACACCAGGCCCTACACCTCTGGCTCCTTCCCGCCTTCAACTCTTCCACTTCACTTTTATAGAAAACCCACAGGTCTCCCTAAAACTATGCGGAGCCCTTAACCCTGCCTCCCTTCTCCCCCTCTCCTACACCAAGCCTACCCACTCGTGTCGCAAAGCCCTCACTGACCTCATCCCCACTGCTACCTCTATCAAGACCCAATCCCTACCCAGTGATCAACATACCTGGTTCATAGATGGGAGTTCCTCCTCCAGCCCAGATGGGCCCCGGGCAGGATACACCATTGTCTCCCTAACGCAAACCATTGAGGACAGTCCCCTTCCCCCTGGCACCTCCTCCCAAAAGGCAGAACTCATAGCCCTCACCCAAGCCTTACATCCGGCCTCCAGGACTGCTGCCAACATCTACACAGACTCCACATACGCCTACCACATAACCCACCTCCACGCGGCCATCTGGGCAGAATGCGGGTTTATCACCATCAAGGGCTCCTCCATCCAAAACAGCAAGCTTATCTTGCGGCTCCTCGAGGTGATCCCCCTTCCCACTCAGGCCACCATAATTCATTGCAGAAGACATCAAGTCACCAATGCGATATCCAAAGGCAATGATCAGGCAGACAGAGCAGCCAAACAGGCAGCTCTCAGGCCCTGCCCCCCTCCCTCTCCTCTGACACACTCCCAAGCTCTCACCGCCCCTCCCCGGGCCCCCAAGGAATTCACTTACCCACACCACCAACTAAAACTTCTCTCCCAAAAGGGTGCTTCATCTGGCCCTGAAGGCTGGCTCCTCCTGGAAGGCAAATATTGCCTCCCAGACGACCGGACCCAAACTTGTCTCAGCCAGCTCCATAACTCCCTACACATAGGATGGAGCCCACTGAAGAGACTCCTAGATCCCATAATATATTTCCCAGGCCTCACCTCTGCCCTCCAAAAAGTTTCCTCCCAATGTCCGACTTGTTCCACCATCAACCCACAAGGGTCCCTATGAGCCCCCCCATCATTCTCCCCCACCAATTTAGGGGATCCCTCCCCAGAGGGGACTGACAGATAGACTTCACACACATACCCAGACACAAAAACCTCAAATACATTTTAACCTGGGCGGACACCTTCACTGGATAGATCGAGGCTTTCCCTACCTCCCATGAGACACCAGACACCATCACACAGACTCTCCTATCAGGTATCATCCCTCACTTTGGCCTCCCACGCTCCATCCAGTCAGACAATGGGCCACGCTTTATCTCTAAGATCACCCACAGATCTCTGAGGCTCTCAACATTCTCTGGGCCCTACGTACCCCCTACCACCCACAATCACTGGGCAAGGTGGAAAAGTCTAACCACCTTCTCAAACTCCATCTCTCTAAACTCTCCCTGGAAACCCAACAACCATGGCCACACCGCCTACCCGTGGCCCTCACCCGACTTAGAGCAGCCCCCACACAACCCGCCAACCTCAGTCCCTTCAAACTTATGTACAGGTGACCAGTCCTTCTGCAGTTTCCCCCCACTGCTTCTAATCCCCTCACCAATTACCTGCCTCTCCTGTCCCTCATCTGCAACCTCTTATGATCATATGCTGACCAAAACATGACCAAACCTGACAAAACCTCCAGTGCCCCTACAGGTACAACCAGGTGACCAGGTGCTTCTCAAGGGTCTGTCAGCCTCAGCCACTAGGCCCCGCTGTCTAGGCCCATTCACCGAGGTGCTCAGCACTCCAACTGCTGCCAAGCTCCTCAAGAGATCAGCCTGGGTCCATCTCACCTCCCTTAAGGGGGTGCCCCGTCGACAGGACAACAATCAGAGAAGCCTGCCTGGTCTTCTAAGGCTCTCTCCCCCACAACACTCTTTCTAAAACGTACTCCTCTTCTTCCGCCACCCCAGAATGATCAGCCTTCTTCTCCGAAGTGTTTCTACCTCCCTCTGTCTGGGTGTCACCCTGGGGGGTGTGGCGCTTCACCATCAGCACTTCCGGCCAACAGCTCAATTTTTTAGACTGTCCCTCGACTGGCTATTCCTCCTCTCTCTCGTTTATGCCTGCATCACCACCACCCCCGCACAGGTTGGTCCATCTGTGGCTCGCTCTCTTGGGAATGCTCTTACTCACACAGTTCCAAGTATCTCTGTTTCTGGCCAGGCCTCAACCCTAACGGCCCCCTTGGCAGTCTACGCGAAAATTATTGCTCCGCCTGGCCTGACGTGTGGACGGGTTTCTGGTCTCTGCAACCCGCTAGAGGAAAAATCCAGCTCTCTGTTTCACTCCAACCCCCAGCCCACAGCCCTTACTCCTCCCATAACTGCAACCCCATCAACCTCACTATCCAGAGCCCCTGGGAAGAAAACTGGACAAAAGGAGTCTGAGTACCCATTCAAGTGGACGGTACTGGCCGAGACCCCTACAGCATAATAACAATCACTGAAGCCTGGGCTGCCTCCCCAACTCCACCTCCTGCTCTCCAGAAAATCAACAAAAAATTCAACTTCTCCCTCCACCAGGTACCCACACTGGCTAAATTCTCCAAGGCCCTCCTCCAAGCCATCCACTTAACCTCTCAGAGTGCTGAATGTGTGCCTTCCTGCTAGATGCCACAGTCATTACCGTTCCATGGTACCACAACTCCTCCACTGCCTGCACCG
>PVLD010028010.1:0-19986 GCA_004027595.1 Dinomys branickii
AAAAAAAAAAAAAAAAAAAAAAAAGAATTTCTTTTAACAGTTCTTGCAAGGAAAGTCTATTGGTAACAAATTTCCTCAAATTTTACAGGGCTTACAATTCTAGGTTAATTTTTTTCCTTCTGAATATTTTAAAGATTTTAGTCTACTCTCTTGATTTGCAGGGTTGCTGAGATGAAGTCAGATTTAATTCTCATTTTTGTTCCTCTATGGGTAAAGTTACCCCCTGACTCCTTTCAACATTTTTCTTTGATTTTCTGTAGCTTAAAAATTATATATGTAGGTGTATTTGCACATGTGTGCGTGTGTGTGTGTATGTGTGTGTGCGCACACACACGCAGTAATCCTGCTTAGTGTTCTCGTAGTTTCCTGAATCTGTGGTTTGGGGAAATCTTTAGTCATTACAGTTTCAAATATTCCTTTTGTTCCTCTTTCTTTTTGTCTCCTTGTAGTACCCTCATTATACCTTTCAGTTGTCCCTGTTCTTGCATATTCTGTTTTGTTTTTTCAGTCTTCATTCTGTTTGTTTTTCAGTCTTGGAAGTTTCTGTCAATGAAGCTTCAAGCTTAGAGATTCTTCACTCAGTTGCGTCCGGTCTGATGATAAGTCCATTACAGACATTCTCATTTTTGTTACAGAGATTTTGATCTCCAGAATTTATTTTGGGTTCTTTCTGAAGATTTCTATGTTTCTGTTCTTGCTGTCCCTCTGTTCTTGCATGCTGTCTACTCTGTTCATTAGATTTTCTTTGATATTTTTCATATCAAAAGTGGTAAGTGACATTGATCTGTAGTTTGAGTTTTTGTGAAACTCTGCCAGATTTCTAACTCAGTGATACTCTTGGACTTCCCAGGTAATTGGAAACCATTTAGGCTTGCTGTTCTTTTCAGATATTGAGAAGAGCTATATTTTCTCTATCACTTCTATAGTCATTGGTCTCTTCTAGAGTTATAAAGATGTGACTTTATAAGAGCATTTTCTAGATGGTTATGATCTGTGAGCATTGAAAGAAATGCCGGTATTCTTTGTAACCAAGGAACTATGCAAATGTGTTTCATTGGTACATGACTTGGCTTTGATACCACAAATGCTTTTAGGAAGAAGTTCTAAGGAAGAAATCGTTCTTCACATCTTAGTGTTACCACTTTTTGGAATTGGACTGTCATTGATTACATGTTATGAGACAGATCATTTCTCTACTTTCCATCTTTCTTTGAGAATAAACATAAACACACTGTTATGAACACATCACAGAGGAACTGAGGTTCCCAAACCCACCAATGACACCATCCAATTTCACATCAATTCAGGAGTTAGATAAAAACGCAAAGGTTTAATTTTGGTGAAAAAATTCCCACGAAGTTACTTATTCATTTAAAAAGATGCTGACTTGTTTTGTTTTGGTCTCTTTGGTTGGCATCTGCCAAATCAGCATGGTTTAATTTTGCACTGAGAGGAACTCCATGGGATTTTCAGTGAAATCTCTCTCTGCCCCGCTTTTAAGAATTTACGGTTCTTCACTCTTCCTTGTCACTTGCTTTTGCCCTAGGCAATATTTTCCACTAGAACTTGGGGGAACTAAAGCAGATGCAATTTTGATTCCTTTGTCCAAACTAATGACTTGTTGCTGGACAGAAAAATGTTACCATCAACGGGATTTAAAAAAAAAAATTATACAGAGTTTGGTTCAGGCCAGCAGTGTGGGATGGGGATTTAGTCTCAGGATTTGCCAAGATATTTATGCAGCAGGAATGTTACTTATGTAAGCCTAGAAGTGCTGCTGATGTGCTGGCCTTCCTCTCCATCTCAGCTTTTTTTCATTAACAAGCTGCTTTTCCTTTCATGATACCACATTAAGTGGCTAAAAGGAAAAGAAAAAGATTGTTTACTGTACAAACTAACCTAACTCTCCACAAAAACATCCATTTGGTTAAAGGAACCACAAAGAATTCTGGAAAACTGGGCTGAGAATTGTTTTTCTGCTCTTAGCCAGGCCCCTCGCTCACTTCCTAGGGCTCCCTAGAAGTGATCAAACTCAGATGTGGGAAAATAGAAAATGTTTTTAAAATAAAGGAGAAAAACTGAATAAGCAAAGAAATGAAACACCTCTTTGGCGTTTTTCCAGGGACTGAAACTCTCACGTCAGAGAAAAGTGTCACATGAGGGAAGTGGTACATGTTCGATATTAATAGGACAAATTGACTGTATGTAATATTGATGAGAACTGGAGGCAGCATAGGGTTAGAGCTGAGCCTGACGCCGATGAATACATATCTGCCTGTTGGTGAAAGCGCCAGCCAGAGCTTGTGGAGAGCACACAGGACATTTGGGAGTGAAGAGAGCCAGACACTCCTAGCCCTCCCTGCTTACCTCATCCCCTCGCTTTACTGTGGATGCTGACTTGTGAGTCATTTGAGATGAGCAACTTGAATTATTTTAAGCAGATGTGCTTCAATACTCTTTGATAAGAGCATGCCAGCGCCTGATACCAGTCTGTACCAAGTGTTCCTCCGCCGGTGTGGTAGCCACTCCAAGTTAGGCTTCCCGAGTGCCCCTTCCTATCCGCTTCATCAGCAGCACAGCAGGAAGAGATTCTTCCCAGCAGAGACCCTTAGGCTGGGCTCAGAGCATCAGTTAGGAGTTTCCCTTCTTCCCTAGATCTGGGAACATCTTGGATAAGTCCTTGAATCGTGGTGCTACACTGATATGCTTTTCATGCTATGAGGAATGAGTGTGGGGCCACAGCCCTGAAAAGTGGCCTTAGTTCTTCCTTAGAACTTCTCCCTAAAAGCATTTGCGGTATCAAAGCCAAGTCATGTACCAATGAAACACATTTGCATAGTTCCTTTGTTACAGAGAATACCGGCATTTCTTTCAATGCTCACAAATCATAACCATCTAGAAAATGCTCTTATAAAGTCTTATCTTTAGAAATCTAGAAGAGACTGGAAGGAATAGTGTTTTTCAGTGTTAACTGTTGGAGAAGAGATAGAACCTCAATCTGGCAACACCAAGGCGGTAGAGGGCCCTACTTTTGCTTCCTCAGTTATTCCCCCATGTAACATTTATTGAGCAGCTGGATACAGACAGGGCGGCCACACACAGCCAGGAAGGCTGCACAGTGCACACGTGTGCTGTAACCCAGGGGCATCACCCCTGGTGCAGCCAGTACAGCTTTGCATGTTGACTATGTCTGTTTTCAGGTAGACATTTGTAAAGCACCTTGAATAAGGGATGCCTTTTCCAAAATGGCGCCCAAGTGCTACATGGACTTGCAGGATTGTGTCCATGGTGCTGGGCAATGGGAACCCATAGATGCCTGAAACAAGAAAGCCTTTTTATGAGTCTGTCATATGTGACCAGGACAAAGGGGGCGCAGATGACAAGATCCCTAGAAGTGCCCCTGGGAGCAAGGAAGGAGGATAACCCTGGCCTCCCACATCCATGCCCTGAAAGCTGGCCATATCGTATTGTGCAGACTGTCTGGAAAACCACTGCCCAATAAAAATGTAACATGAGCCCTAAACGCAAGCCATGTATGTTATTTAAACTCTTCAAGTAGCCACATTTCAAAAGCTAAAGGAAACAATTGAAATTTTGATAATATAATTTATATAATCCAATTATCCAACACATTAGCATTCAGCACATAGTCAGCCCTCTGCTACCCTAAGTTCTGTGTGCTCGGATTCAGCCCATCCAGGACAGAAAATATTTTTAAAGCTGTGTCTCTACTGAATATGTAGAACTTTTTTTCCTTGCCCTTATTTCCTAAGCAATAGAAGATAGCAGAAAATTTACATAGCTTCCACACCGTCATAGGTATTATAAGCCATTAATGATGATTTAAAGCATACAGGAGAATGTGTATGGGCCATGTGCAAATCCTATGCCATTTTATATAAGAAACTTGAGCATCCTACTGATTTTGGTATCTGAGGAATTTTCTAAAGTTCTTAACTAGATTCCTGAGCTGATGGTGAGGTCTCCTGTCTTGGAGAAGTCAAGCTTTGCCTTGGGCCCCCCGAAGATCAGAAGTACAGCTGGGTTTGGGGCTCCTAAAGCAGCTGAGCCCAAGGCCGTTGTGAGTCTTAGAAGGTGGGTGCCCCTGTCTTGTCTTGTGCCACCTCCTCCCACTCTTTCCAGCTCAGCCTGGAGGCTTGGGCATCCTGCATTGAAGGAGTCAGCACTTTCCTGAGAACCTGGTGCTGCTCTCATTGGTAGAAGCAACTACCACAAACTATTCCTCAAGGAGCCACATGAGTGAGCAAGGCCAGAGAGGCACGGAGCCGCAAAGCTGGGTGGCCTCCCTCCAAAACACTAATGACGATTGTGGCCTCAGCACCATGACTATGTTCCAGGCATGGTGCTTGGCACTGTATCTGGTTTCCAGGATGTGCACCAGCAGCTCCATGGGAGGCAAATCCTGCCTTGTGAGGAGGAAACCAAGACTCAGAAAGACAAGTGTCTTCTTGGCGGTTGAAGTTAAAACTGTTCATCTCAAAGAAGCAAAGAATGAAACAGTGGTTACCAGAGACTGGGAAAGGGAGAGAAAGGAGGCGTAGAGCTACAGCTGGGTCAGAGCAATAACTTCTGGTGTTCTGTAGCACAGCAGGAGAACTACGGCTGGCAGCAACTATTTATATATTTCAAAATGGCTGGCAGAGAGGATTTCCAGTGTTCTCAGCCCAGTAAACAATTGCCTTGACCT
This sequence comes from Dinomys branickii, assembly GCA_004027595.1. Classification (NCBI taxonomy): domain Eukaryota; kingdom Metazoa; phylum Chordata; class Mammalia; order Rodentia; family Dinomyidae; genus Dinomys; species Dinomys branickii. The sequence goes on from PVLD010028010.1 coordinate 4,709, forward strand.
GCTCATTACGCACTGTTGACATGCACTGAAACATCATACAATCAAGAGATTGGAATCATGGTGGGTGGTCTTAGGGTTAGAGCCAGGGCCGCGGTCAGCAGAAAGCTGCTATATAAGATGAGACAGAAATACGGTGCTGGGTGCTGCCATCCGACGGAAAGGCCGGGGTCTCCCATACGGGAGGTGGCGCATCAGCTCCCAACTTGTTTGGTGCAATCAGTTGTGAGTTCCAGCTGAGAGCAGGTGTGTTTTAAAGTGTGTTATAAACGGTGGGTCATGAACCACACGTTAACATGAAATCTCATCAGTTTTGTTGGAGTTGGGTCATCATGCTGCTTCATTTTCCAGCTGTTTTTTTTTTTTAAGTAGACATCCTTTTATTTGGGGGGTAACACCTATGACTTCAAGTGTTGTATCCATTTTATCTTCCAATAGGTTCAGTGTTTCTATTTTAATGTTCAGATCTTTGATCTATTCTAATTTTATTTTAGTACATGGTAAGGGGGTCCAGCTTCAATTTTCTGCCAAGAGATAACCAGTTTTCCCAGTACCATTGGCTGAATATGCTATCTTTTCTCTAATGTATGCTTTTGGCACCTTCATTAAACATCAAATAGCTGAATGTGTCCGGGGATGCTTCTGTATCCTTTACTCTGTCCCACTGGTCCACAGTTCTGTATCTGGGCCCGTGGCATGTCATTTTTTACCACTGTTGCTTTGCAGTATATCTTGAAGTAAACTGTTGGGATTCCTCCTGCTTTGCTCTTGTTGTCCAGGATTGTTGCTGCTATTCTGGGTCTCTATTGGTCCCTTATGAATTTTAGGATTGTTTTCTCTAGTTCTGTGAAAAATGCTCTTGTATTTTGATTGGGATTGCTTTGAATTTATATCACAGCTTGGAAAGTATGGCAATTTTGATAATTTTGCTTCTGCCTATCCAGAGGCAGGGAACATCTTTCCATTTTCTGATGTTTTCATAAATCTCCTTTTTCAAAATACTGCAATTTTTAATGGTTTCCATAGTATAGTGGTTATCACGTTCACCTAACAAAATACTGTAATTTTTGCTGTAGATGTCTTTCATGTCAGAGCTGGCCAGACCAAGCCCCATGGTGAAGAGAAGTCCAAGAAAAACTGGGCTTTACGGAGGAGAGGGGCAGAGTGCTCGTGAGTTGGACAGCCTAGTTCTAGCTATCCTAGAAAAAAAGAAACTAATCCTGATAAAGGCTTTTCAGTGAAGCAAACATTCCAACACTGCTTCATGGAAAAGCTAATCATGAAATAAAATTAGTCTTCTCCAAAATCAAAATCACCATAAAAATAAACATTGTGAGTGGACACAGGACATCCAGTCAGCTACAACAGTGCAACTAACACACAAAGAAGACACCCAGAACTGCCTCAGGAAGTGGAGAGAATGATGAGGTAAGGTTCTTCAAAACAAGGTGGGTTAAACAGACAAACAAAAAGCCAAAAAAAAAAAAAACCAAGGTGAGAATTTTGAGGGGAATTAATGGTGATGTGTAATAATTTTTTTAAGAAATTTAATCATTAACTATAGTTTTTGATCATTTTTTTGGTGAAATCTTTCTGGTGGGAACAATTCAAGGACAGGTGCCACAGGATGTGCTTGGTACTCCCAGAGGCAGTCAGTACAGGCCTGGTGACAGTGACAGCTTGGCATGCACTGCCTTGACACAGAGCTCAGTGAGTTGGCCTTGGTGGGGTGGAGTGCTGCTTCCTCAAGAGAGCAAGATAAAGGACCAAGAAAGAAACCCCCCGTGACCTTGGGAGCTCCATGTGTACCTTTGGGGGGGGGATTGTAAAACTTAAAAGGATCAGTATGATAAAAATTGCAAAGTGCTGATCAAAGAAATCAAAAAAGACCTCAGTGAATGGAGACGCCCCCTTTTGTGGGTTGAGAGACATTGTGTGGTAAAGATGCCAATTCTACCCAGTGATCATGGTTTTAGCACAACCCCCATCCAAATCTTGGTGGGGTTATTATTGCTATAAATGAGATTATTCTAATATTTATATAGAAGGGGAAAAGCCCCAGAAAACAGTCTTTGACAAAGTAAAACAAACTGGGATGTCTTTGAGAGTACGGCCATCTGTGAGTGGGAGCTACTTATCCACTATGAAGATTTACTCCAGAGTTACAGTCATCAAGAGAGGGCAGCACTGGTGGAGGGACACTCAGAAATCAGTAGCATGGTACAGAACCCAGCCTGATCCTCTATTCTTGTCTTGGAAATGTTGACCCACCTGCTGAGATCTGGTATCACCCCCTTCTCCTTTGCCCATTGTCTCCAGGGAGGTCAAATGCTCCTGAGCAGCTTCTGCATGGGGCAGGGGTCATCTGGGCAGCAGATCTTTCTGCACATCCTCACTGATCTGTGACCTTCCACTCCACATCCTCCACTGCTGACCTCTGAGCCACCTCCTGGGAGCCCTGGAAAGCAGTGAATGCCTTCAGGCTGTGCCTAGCTCCGGAGAGACGGCAGGTGTCACCTCAACTCTGCCCCATCTTCCTCCACCATTATATCTCTAGGTGGCCACCAGTGGGGCCACCGAGGGAGGCTGCCATGCCCAGAGTCCCACATAGAAGGCAGGGCACAAGTGCCCTTGTGTATCAGTTAGTACTCACCACAGAAATAGATTTAATGAAAGATATATGCGTACATAAGGATTTACAACATAGGCTTACAATGGATGTCCACAGAGCCAGATGTGGAAGAGTACAAAAGGGCTGGCCAATGCTAGAGACTGAAGGACCTAGTGGAAGGTCAAAGACCTAGAGCTCACTGTAGAGTCCTGTGAAAGTCTGTATCAGAAGGTCGAAGAATCTCCAATGGAAGGCTGAAGAGTCTGAACTGGAAGCCAGGAGATGACGTCCGTCACAGAGGCGAAGACTGGAACACCTCTGAAAAAGCAGAAACAGCCTTCCTTCTTTGTTTCCCTTTTGTTCTGTTCAGGCAACAAGGATATCAGCTGCAGTTCCTCGCAGTGGGTCTCCTGACTCCAGTAAATCCTTCAGCCACACCCAGAACTATGCCGATCCAATTTAGTTGGGTGCTTCTTATTCAAGTTGACACAACGAGTTAATCATCACACCTTGCTTTTGCACTCCTTACCTGTTGGGGAACGGGTGTTTGTCACTAGCCCCTAGAAAGTGGGGCGAGTGTTCCCAGCATCTAGAGGCTGATCCCCAGGCTTCTCAGTCTTTAGAAAGCTCTGTACCACATCACCCTCCCTTTTCTGGGGCAAAGTCTGTTCTCTGAGTTTCTTGGGTAATGCTGGATGTTGTCGACAACCCAAAGCTATTGTTTTTGCGTGCGCTTCTGAGAGTCCAGTTCACAACGTTGGCCAAAGCTTCTCCTCTGAACCTTAGTGGGCTCTGCTGGGTCCTCTCTTCCCTGGACAGTCAGCCCCCACCACAAATCTGGCTCAAAGGAAGGAAAAACTGCAGGGCAGAGGAACGAGCACACAAGAAGAGCTTGAAGGGTCTCTGCAGCAGACCCTTCCGAAGGGCAGCCTCCTCCGGAGGGTAGATGTCCAGAGGACCGTCACTGTTCCCCAGCAAGTGCGCCGGACACAGATGAGTCATCTCCCTCATATCTGGTTGCAAGGCTGGGTTCTGTGCCAGGACAAGAGCACAGCCCGCCTGCGTCTCCCTGGGGCACCTTGGAGGCTCCTGGGGAAGGATTCAAAGGAAGGACCCTTGGGTGGAAGTCTAAAGGACAAGCAGAACTGATTGGTGGAACAGGCACAGGAAGTGCCAGAGATGGAAAAGCCGTCAGGTAGGAGGAACAGCCTTGGTGAGGGCCCTTGGGCTAGAGGAAGAGCTGCCAGCACAACCAGAGGGCTGAGGCTGGGGGACAGGCGACAGGGCCTTGGGTTCATTTTGGCTTGAGTGGCAGCTCAGCAGCCCTTCTCTGTCTTTCCATCAATTCCCCATGACTCCCAGCTCGCCCAGGGCAGATGCTCAGAAAATATCAAGGTCATCATTCCACGGGGGCTCAGAGCAGGCCATGCATCTGGGTCCCTCTGTCCTTACTGATGAGGAAATGGAAGCACAGGGTATGGGTCAAGGTGGACTCCAGCCTCGTTTATTCTGCTTTCCTGACAGCAGTGCCCATTTTTCCTTTGGGTGCTCACCCCAGCACTCTATTCCGTCCTGTGGCTTTGTATGTGGGTGAGAACTAGGCTGAGGCAGTCTGCACAGTCTACCCTCTGGTCCACATGGTTGGCTTGAGAATGAACACACCTGCCAGTTTAGCCCAATAAGCAGCAACCTCTGGGCTTGTTTGCAGCCCCTGATGTAGTCCTGGAGCTGCGCAAGGGCTGCTCCTTAGGAGAAACTGCATGAGAGTAAATTCAAGCCAAAGAGAGCTGAGCAAAAGATCCACACCTCCTCTGTAACAGAGCATCTGGATCCAGCCCATACCTGAAGCGACTCCTCAAACTTTTCAATTACATAAATCAATGGGTTTCTTTTTTCCATAAAATCATTTGACTTGTGTTTCCATTCTTCAGGCTTTTACAAGTTCTGGCTAGACTAGCCTCTCTGGCCAGGCCTCCTTTTCCTCATCCTTCCTGTGGCCAGTGTGAAGAAAGGAGCTTTCCAGACGCTGTTCCATGGCACGGAGCCCTTCCACTTGCCTACAACCCTCAGTGAGGGGCCTCTGGGTAGAAAATGACATTTTTTTTTTTTGTACAGCCTCTGGCCTTGCTGGTCTGCAGTCCTGCCAGCACTTAGTGGCCTCACAGCATGTGGAAGACTTGCTACCAATTCCTGGGGCCCTATTCTTACTCAATCCAGACCCCGGGCCCGCCAAACCCTACAGGACAAAGGGGTTGTACTGAAAAGAGTGACATCCAAACGCCACAGCCTGCTGGCTGCCCACCACCTCCCAGAAGCGCTCGGGCCCACCAGGACTGACAAGCTGCAAACACATGTCACTGGGGTAGCCGAGGTTGTTTTTTCCAGTGGCCTTGTCCAGGCCAGAAATGTGAAATGTGAACTCTCCAGCTTTAACCACACTCAGAGCAGCCAGAGGAGCCAGGGTCCCCACTGCCTGTGTGTGCTAGGAGCCAGGATGGGTGCACATCCCCCGCAATGGAAACTGTCATGGGGCAGGAGGCTGGGGGTGGGACCCGCGGGCACAAGGAGAAACAAAAGAGGTTGGGGCATCCTGTGTGTGGAATAATGAAAACAGCCCCGCTTGGGGTTTGGATTCCACTCCACCACCTTCTTCAGTGACTCTGATACCCTAAGAAATAATTTTACATCTCCAAGCCTTCGTCGCTCAGTCCTTCACATGGATGTGCACGTAGTTTTCCATGGTCACTATGGAGGAGCAGACTGAGGGTACCCAAGGTGGATGCGTGGCGCTGGTATGCTGTGTGCTAAGTGCTCCATGAGTTTTCCAGCTGTAGCAGCCAACTGGCGAGGCAGCTTCCTTTGTTAAGCCCATTCTACAGAGAGGCTCAGGCAGGCACCTTACCTGAGGGGTCCCCAGGACCATGAGACCCAGGGCACTAGCTAGATGGAAAGCACGGTGTGATGGCTGGGCCAGGAACTGCAGCGACTGCTGGTGCTCTGGGCTGTAACTGGCATCACAGGCTTAGCTCTAAGCCCCTCCACTGGGGCCTAAGGCTTCGGGGAACAAGGGGACAGTGGGAGGACAGGGACCCAGGGCTAGGGATGGCGGAAGGAGGCCATTCCCAGGGCTCATGGGCTAGGTGCTGATGCCCTCTGGAAGCCTGGAGGACCTGTGTGGCCAGGACTTCTCTGGGAGCCTGAGAACCTCTCTAGAAATAGATCCAAGCTGTCTGAGCCCGATGAGAGTCAAGGCTTTGCAAGGAAACGAAGTACAAGAAGAGCCCCAAGAACCCCAGGACAAGTGCTATCAGGTGAAATAATTAGGAAAAGCACCCCCAAGGGGGAGAAGGAGAGAACAGGTACAACGGAGATCAGAGAACTAAGACAATCCAGTGAACAGGATAGAGCTGAGGCCTGGAGGCATGGTCTTGAGGCCTTGGCCTGTGCTGGCCTGTGGCCCCTGTTCTGGGGGGCTGGGCAGGGAGGCCCCAAGCACGGGACCCTGGGTCCCACCTCTGCCGTCCCCAGTTGGAACAACCTGGAATGCACGTGGCCTCACAGACCTTGTTCGCTGAGCTGCTGCAGGCTGGGCACTGGTGTGGCTTCACCGCTGAACCCACAGGCGAGGAGGGCGAGGTCAGAGCAGAAGGGGCCCAGCTTCCCAGCTCTTCAGGGAAAAGAACCAGTGTATCCCAGCCAAAGCCCCCAGTCTGTGGGCCAGGCTGAGAAGGGAGCGACAGCCATACAGGCGGCTGCCATCCCTGGCAACTCTCAGTTCCTAATGTTCCTCCCCTTGTGGGGAGTTGCAAAATCCCCATTTGGAAGGATGTTAGCAACCACTAAGGTCAAAACCCACCATGGCCCCACCCCCGGGGAACCTGGTCCTGTCCTGACCTTGATACAAAGGAGGGATGAGATGCCTGCTTTCTGTTCTGCAGGACAGCCCTGAAGGAGACCTTGTGAGCTCACTTTACAGATGTGGCAGACTGAGGCTGGAAGAGTAAAGGGTTTGCATCAAAGTCTCTGCTGATGAGAGGAGGGACCACGGAGATCTGGAACTGGATGGGCTTGCTCCCCCCGTTCCCCTGCCTCTTCCCTCCCTCTTTCCTTCCCTCTCCTCCACCCCTCCACTGGTCTTCCCGTCTCACCCCTCTGTTTATCATTTTCTGGCTGCCTGGTGTGCAGGGAAGGGAGATAGAGGCCACTGCCCGGGCTCCCTCTGCTGCTGCCACCCAGTCAGCACCAAGCGCAGCCTCTTTCCTGGGTGCCCTGAGTAAGATTCTGTTCCTCCACACCAGTGCAACCTGAGCAGGTTGAGAGCATCCAAGGCTCTGGATATACCAGGGCATCGGTGCTGCCGGTCAGATCCCGTCCTCCTCCCCCAGAGCCAGCTGCTGAGGCTCAGAGGGCCCTGTCCCTGGGGACGGGCCTTGGTCCCATGGGATGGGGTTGCTGGGATTCTGATGCAGGCGTTAGGCTACAGCTGAGCTGTGTTGAACCCTGGGTGTGCATGGAGCAGATCTTTGGGCTTCTCAGGTCGTTGGCTTTCTACAAAACGAGAATAGTGAGGGTCACCTTGAAGGTAGGTGACAGAGATCGGGCCACCTGAGCCTTCCTCTCTGACAGTGAGGGATGGAGAACTTCCTTAGGTTCCCTGTGGGCACCAGGGAAAAGGCTGAAGGAATCTGAGGACTCAGGCAGGGGACATCCTCCAAGCCCTCAGGGGCTGTAGGGACAGCACCTGCCCAGCCAGCTGTGTCCATAGGATGAGAGTGATGACTCCACTCCCAGCAAGCAGTGCAGTGGGAACTGCAGAGCCCTTGTCTGTGTCAGCGCGAGCACCAATTCCCCAAGGATCAGCCTCTCGCTAGAGGAAGTCCCTGGCCGAAGGAAGGCCTCAGCTGGCCTCTGTCTACGAGAGCATGCATCTAGAGCAACTGGGGCTGGGGATGGGACACAGACCCAGCCCTGGGATCCCATCTTTCCACCACCTCGAGCCTCACCCTCCTGCCGGACTTCCTCCCTCCACTCACCCTACCTGGAAGACTGGAACATGGGTTGGAAGGGGACCCACCTCCTCCCTAACCTCCTCTGCTTTCTGGTCACCAAAAGATTTAGGGCCCAGATGAGTCCAGCATTAGATCAGCACTTCAGCCCAGGCCTCCTGGCCAAATGCATTACAGCACTGCCCTCCTGGGATGGTCAGCAGCTGCCTGGCCCCAGGGCCGCTTGTATTAGTCCTGCCCTCCTAGGGGCTGCCAGAGGGACCCACCCAGTCAGGCTACATCCAGCTCCAGGGGCAGTGCCTCGCCTGCTGTTGGCAGAGTTTCTTCAGAGGAATCCTGAGTCCCCAAATGATCCAGGCCTTTATGGATTCCCTAGTCCCCACAATGAGACGGACCTGGAACCTCATCCTAATTCTTGAGAGCTAATGGCAATCACTCCCATGTGCCACTCCCACTCATTTGCCAGTACTGTACTTGCTCCAAAAGCCACCTTAGTTTTCACCACTCTTGTGAGGCAAAGACTACAGGCATCTTCACTTTAGACAGTGCGACAAGAGGCACAGATGGAGGAAGCAACGTCCCCCTGGCTGAGTGTCCCAGGGCTTTGCAGTCATAGCACCTGGCATGGTGCTGGGACTCCACAAGTGACACCACTACTTCCCCCACAGCCTTGTCCTGCCCAGAGGCACCCAGCCATTTCTAGCTCTGAATGTGCCCATCCAGCTCTGTGGACAAAGGGCACCCTTGCTGGCACACACGGGGCAGGGCCTCTTTTCTGACATTTTTATGCTTCCTCTGTTCTCTGAGTGGCCATTGGACTGGCTCACGCACGTTTTGAAGTACTTGAGTTTTGCAGAAATTTCTTTAAATGAGGTGCTATAATTTAGAATTTGAAAAAAAACAACCAGGGCAATAATGGATGGTTGCTTTTTCATATGTCCAGGATGGCACCCCCACTCTACACCGTGCTGGTAGATTTCCCTCTGCCTACCAGTTCTGCCCAAGCTGATTAATAGAGGTAATCATGACACCTCTTGCCACTGGCCAAAAGTGATTGGATCAGAAATGGACACAGAACAGTGGCTGACCAATCAGAGGCTTCCATTCAGACACTAGTCCAACCACAGAAGTTTTTCTAGGATATTTGACCTGGAATCAGAGCTGGCAAGGCCAAGCTCAGAGAAAGAAAGTCTAAGGAAAACCAGCCCTTAGGGAGGAGATGGGGAGATGCTAATGAGTTGGACAACCTAGTTTTAGTTGCCCTAGAAATAGAAAGAAAGCAATTCTGATAAAAGGCTTTTCAGGGAAGTAAACATATTCCAATACTGCTTCATGGAAAAGCTGGCCATGGAATAAAATTATTTTGATGAAATTGACTCTAGAAAATAATTTCTCCTCCAAAGTAACCAATATTGACACAGTTTTTGGCTAATAATTTTATATTCATGAACAGAGTCAGAAGCCCTGAGAGTTGAGATGGTAGATTCAAGATATTCTGAATTTAATAACTACACACAATCTCCTTCCTGGCCCCCCCTCACCTTCCCACCTTGCCACCTCTGGAACATTCACTCAAGGGCTTCTTGCGAATGCTATGTGTAAATTGTGTGTTATTTGTAAGTACTTTCTAAAGTAAGTGTATTAATATATCTTAGATAACGATCACTTTCAGCATAGGGAATTTGTGCCTGTGCACATCCTGATCTATCTTGATGCTTCGTTTTTCCCCATTCTCCTCCTCGCCCTTCAACTCTCCTTCTCCTTCTTATTTTCAAGAGCTTTGTTTCCGTTTTTTCTTTCTTTTCTTCTTGTTTTTCTTTTGCATTCCTCCCCCCACCCCATTCTTCTTCCCATGTGAATATTTTCCTCCCATTTCCCAGTATCTGTTAACCACCTTGGACCTTATTTATACTTTCGGTTTCTTACACCAGAGAAACGTGATATTTACAATGTGATATTTATGTACGTGTGTTTAATTTATTTCACTTAAGGGTATGGTCTCAAGGTGCATCCATGTACTTAGAAATGTCTCAAGTTTATCCATCTTTATAGCTAAGTTGTACTCCATTGTATAAAGAAAAGTCTTCTTTATCCATTCATTGGTTGATAGGCATCTAGGTTGTTTCCAAGATTTAACTATTACAAACTATGCCACTATAAATATGACTGTGCATATATCACTGTGGTAGGATGCTTTTAATTCTTTTGGGAAGATACCAAGAAGGGGAATAGCTGGGTCAAATGGAACCTCTAGTCCTATTTTTTTGAGGAATCTCCACACTGATTTCCACAGTGGTTGCACCTGTTTACACTCCCACTAACAGTGGAGAAGGGGTCCTTTCTCCCCACAGGCCCTCTAGCATTTGTTATTGGTTAATTTCTTGCTAGTAGCCATTCTTTCTGGAGTGAGATGAAATCTCAGCATTGTTTTAATTTGCATCTCTTGAATGACCCGTGATACTAAGCATTTTCTGTATATTTATTTGCCATTTCTACTTCTTCATCTAAGAAGTATATATTCATTTCAGATGCCTCAGATGCCTAGGAGACTCATCTCTCAAGGTTTCTACTATGTATTGTCCAGAGCCCAGGTGTGCTGGGGCAGTGCAGTCAGTTTCTAAGAGTCTAAACAAAGTAAATACCTGGAGATGCTTTTGTGAGAGATAAGGTTTATTAAGGGTAACAGGCACTAACAGAGAAACACAGGGCAAACTGCAGTGCACTAGAAAAGGAGGAGAAACACATGTAGGTCCAACCACACTTTCTGGGTGCAGAAAGTGGCTGCTCAGCCACAGTCCCCTGGAAGATGCAAGATATACTCAGGGCAACAGCCCTGCCCAGCAAAATCCCACATGGAGCACATATAAAGTCCCTGGGAAAATACCATGGAGAAGGCATACAAGTTCAATAACACCACGCGGAAAAATCCATTAGAGATGCATATCAGTCAACAGTCACCCAACAGGTTTAGTGGTGGCCAGGTAGATGAATTCCTCAGATGTGGCTCTCTAGCTTACTGCAGGGAGGCAGTTTGTAGGTTAGAACACCTAGCAGTGACGTCACTGGTTCTTTGTTCCATTATGGACCAGCATTCCAAGGAAAGGCTGACTTACCAAAGGGCAGGAAGGCAGCTCCTGCAGCAGACAGTAGTTTGCCCACTACAACCAAGGTCTTTGTCCCCTGCGTGAGTCTTCACTGTGGTGTTTTTCCAGTCCGAGTTGGCAAGGGCTTCAAGACACCACCAATGGCATTTTATATTCTGCGTATTTAACTGGGGAGGACACATCACAGTAACTCACTGCTTGGATGCTGTAGTGCCCCTGGCTGAGCTCCCAGCACGCATACTGATCTCCGGATCTCATCTCCTTTTGGCCATTCGGCTTTAAAAGAGTCTGCCCCAAATGGCTCCCTCCATTCTAGTGAGCATGTGCTAAACTGCACTGACCCTGGGCAGGCTGTCAGCTACTTAGGAAAACTGCGTGGCCTGGGTGGCTCCTTCCGACAGAGGCTGACGCCCCCTGAGCTGCTGTGGAAGGGAAGCTGAGGCACAGCAGAAGTAGCCCGACTATGCTGTCCCTGGGGAGTGTGTGCTGCAGCTCAGGGCGGGCACCTTGGCCACAAATCTAGCCTTTGGCTGCTGTGATCTTCCTCCCACATTTTGCAAATGTGACATTTGAAAAAATGTATTTGAAGCATGTGTTGTGTCAGTTGCTGCTGCCTTCTTTCCTTTTATGGGGATCCCAGTGTTTCTTCCAGAAAGTTACTTTATTTGTGCAAGTCTGGTGACTGGTAGGCTACAAAACCATTTGATGATAAATAGATTATCATTAGGAGCATAATGATATTTTGTACAATGTTATATCTATGGGCCGGGGATATAGCTCAGTGCCACAAGTGCCTGCCTGGCAAGTGCAAGGTCCTGAGTTCAATTCCCATTACAAAAAGATGTTATGCTTGTGTTGCCAAAATTGAATACATAATTCAGTTGTCTTTATATAATTTCTGTCTTCTGTGTACAGCATGCTTTCACCTAATTAAATATTACTGTTTAATATTTTCTTCTTATAAAAGAGACCATACCCTTTTGTATGATGTTTTAATGAATGTTACCTACCTCCTCCAAAAGAAAAAAAAAGCCACTTGTTTGCCCAGTTCCCAGGATCCTTCAGAAAACACTTATCAGACATTCTGGTCTTTGTCTGCAGAGAATGCCCCCTTGACTTGGCAAGCATCTTGGGAGCAGAAAGTGGTGTTTCAGGACCATGGTACCAAATGTTCTAATTTTTCTCCATGCCCAGGCACCTGAGCACCTTACAATCTTGTTGCATCCATCTCCCACAGTGCTCTGCAGGTGGCACATGAGTTTGTGAACTGCAACCAGATTCTACAACAGCAATAAAGAGAATGATCAATTCTGGCAAGCCCTGCTGACGCTGCAAGCAGATTGAATAAAATATTTTTCCAGGAAGTAGGAAGAGATTGTAAGTAACTGGAAACTGGGTCAACACTAAGTTTATCTAGGGCCAGAATAGAGTATGAGTTTGCAACTTATGCAAAACTAAACACACATTAGGAGAATCATCAAGAAGGAACACATATTCACAGTGCTCGCCTTGCCCGGTATAGTTCTGTTTTATAGTGCCCTCCTTTGTACTTGAGTAACTTCCTCATTAAACAAGGTCATGCCTTAAGGTGTGAGTGCAACAGCAGCACATTTAACCAAAATCGTGGCCTGAAAGTCCACATCAATGGTTGCTGCCTGAAGAGAAAGCAGAGCAAGTAGGTAAAGCCTCCAGACAGCGCAGGTTACCTGATACCTGGCCTTAACCACAGCCCAGGGAGCAGAGTGAGAGGTAGCACACGGTAAGGAGTATGCGAGCTGGTGGTGTTCTCTCTAAAGTGACAGGTCCCGAGAATGAGGTACCCTTGGATGAAAAAGGAGAAAGACAACAAAAACGAAAGACACAAAAGTCTGGGACCGGGGGCCTCGGTCTCCCGGACCGCGGCCGCCATGACCAGTCTCAGTCGCCTTGTACTGCGGGAGAGCCGAGGGCATAGCTGGTACAAATGGGCAGATACCAAACGTTTTAGCAAGGCTAATTAAAGGATTGTCCTCTCCACGTGTAATCCAGCACACGCCTGTAATCCCAGCACTCACCCAGCTGAGACAGGAGGATTGTAAACTCAAGGCTAATCTGAGCTGTATAATGAAGCCTTATTTTAAGAAACTCTAACAAATAATAAACAAATGTTTGTGTCCTCAATGCATTCTCATCAAAGAATGTCCTTCTCCCCAAGCTGGTATTTAAGGCTTTCCCTGTGTGTACGGAGGAGGACTTATGTAAGGTAGGCATGACTATCCCTTGGTGTCACGTGACCATGACAAGTCTCCATGTTGACTGAATTTGCTGCCTGAGATATTTAGTGTTCTCCAGTACCATGCTAAAGTTGCGTTAGTGGAGGTCCTGCCCATATTTACAGATGGTAGAGATGTTACTGCTATTTTTCTTTCAACACAGAGCAGGATGCCTCCTTTCACTTCTACCTGTATCACACCTAGCCCCCCCCCATGCAATCAAACACGGTATATCCTAGCCCAGCCTTAGTTATCTTCATGTTTCTCATACAAGGTGAAAGACACGGTATCCAGTGACATGAAAGTCCAAGACCGTAGCACTCTCGTCCCACTGTGCCTATGAGCAGCAGGTGTTTCAACAGTTTAACATTTGCTTCTATGGCATCAAGGCAGTATGTGTCACAGGAGAATAGTAGAGGAGTTCAAAGATAGCTCAATCTACACCCAGCAGTCTGTTCAATTATTATTTTCTGGACTACCATCAAATACCCAGCTTTGTACTGATCTTCATCCATAAAATTGCTTTCAGTGTGAGCATCTCAAGGTCTGATCTTCCAATGGCAGTTCTGTTAAACTGGGCTCAGATTGACTCAGGACAAACTTAGGATTTTGGCAGAACCTTTTGTAACAGTTATCATCATGTATTCATGTATAAGAACAATTCCTCCACAACCTCCTGGCTTTAATTTTTGGTAGGGCTGATGAAAGTGACTCCATCTTGATTTGAGAGTTCTCATGCATTCCTTTATACCCCCTCACATCTTGATGAGATTATCTCTGAAGTCACGGATAGTCAATCACCCTGTAGTCACATTTTCATTTGTCCCTCATTGCCAGAATGCATGTGCAGTTGTTGGTTTTATCTGGTCCCCGTTGGAGAAGGGATTAATGGTTGAGAGTCACTGCCATAACCCTTTTAGCCACATCTGAACAACAAAAAGGTTTGGAAGGAGTAGTTCTCAAGCTAAGTTTACCAGTTTTGCCAAAGATAAACAAAGGAAGAGTGAATTTGTATGTAGTACTTGTTCGTGTCTTTTCCATGAGTCTGATTGCAGATGCTTCAGAGCAGAGTCAGAATGTGGATGACAAAAGACTTAGAACTGCTATGGTTAGAATTCTGGTAAGTTTAGTAATTGATAAGATAATGAAATTATTTATATAGCATTTTAAAATGACAGCCATGACTGACAACATCATACCAGGGCCAACGGCTCTCTCTTTTTTTTTTTTTTTTTTTCTGGCCATACTTTATATATTTTATTTTATTTTTTTATTTTTAAAAAAATAAAAGCACAAAAACATATTAACAAACAGACACAAATTAGTATAAAAATAGTACAATCAAAACTGATTTACAGACAAGGTGACATGGACTCAACAGTGGTTGTTGCTTTACCTATTGATATCTTCGAGGTGTATATACATGAACACAGATATAGACATGCAAAATTGGTCAGACAATTAATCCTCTCAGCAACAGAAAAACACAAAAAACAAAAAACCAAAGACAAAAGAAAAAAAACCACCAATAGTTGCTGCTTTACATATTGATATCTTCGAAGTGTGTGTTCAGGATAACACATACAGACATACAAGATTGATCAAATAACCCGTCATCAATTATTCCTTAGCATTAAGTGATATAATACAATAGTATAACCATGTTAGCCCTCCTGCATATATGTATATTCATATATACATACATACATTTTTGCCTCTTTCTTTTCTCCTTTCCTTCGTCCCATCTGTTCTTTGTTTTTGAACAGATTTCCTTCATGTCTCTTAGTTTATATTCCCACCCTCAGTTTCTTACACCAGTGATACAATGTGTTGCCTGCACATGTATCACTGATTTATTTCACTTATGAGTATGGACTCCAGTTTTGACCACTTGCCTACAAAGTTCCCAAAACTGTCTTTCTTTATAGCTGAATAATATTCCATTATATAAAAATGCCACAATTTTTTAATCCAGTCTTCTGTGGCTGGACACTTGGGTTGCTTCCACATTTTAGCTATGACAAATTGTGCTGCTATAAACATGGGTGCACATATATCAGAGTGATATGATGTTTTCAGATCTTCTGGGAAGATACCCAGAAGGGGAATAGCTGGTTTGAATGGAACCTCTAGACCTAGTTTGCTGAGAAATCTCCAAACGGCTCTCCACAGTGGTTGCACCAGTCTGCATTCCCACCAGCAGTGTAATAGAGTCCCTATTTCTCCACAGCCTTGCCAGCATTTGTTATTGGATGACTTTTTCATACTGGCCAGTCTTACTGGGGTGAGATGAAATCTCGATGTTGTT